>CM021735.1:64248301-64286552 GCA_011075105.1 Heteronetta atricapilla
TATATAAAAAATATTGCTCATTGTCATGTTTAATCCTAATTTTCAAAGAAAGTAATATCTTGACTCACACCTGTTTGTAACATCTAGCATCAGTCCCTGAAAGACTAATCAACAGATTTGATGTAAAAGATTAATTACCAGTCCCTCAGGAGACAGTTTGTTTACTAAACAATCAACCCTATGCAAATTACTGAGTCAACATGCCAGTGTAATGGCTTCTTGTGGGAGTGTAACAGTTTGTTTATGTTTGCATGCAATCCCCTCAGCTGAGCAGTCTGCTTTCTGGGAAAAGGTAGAGGTTGGACTCTGTGGTTGAACCTTCTGTTTTGTCCAGTGCACTCTAGGAAGAAACTTTATCTGAAGGCAAAGGTAGACAGCACATGTCTTGACTTTTAAAAAGCCACAGCATACCTTTTATACCCCATTTACAATGATCTGAGCTGTGGGAAGGAGCACCTGGTTTTATAAGGTATACTCCAGTGGGAAAGGTCCTAGGGCATGTACAAACCAAACACGTGTGAGCCAATAAAACTAATTGAGTATGAAGTGCTGTGCATGGGCAGAGGATTTTTTTTGCTTGAACACCCATTCGAGTTAGAGGACAGGAAGATCTAAGCTGTGGCCCTGCAGGTGTGCTCTGCACAGGCAAGCACAGAGTTGCATGCTGGCTGCTGGCAAGTGGAGCTGCCTGATGCCCTCCTGAGTAAGGGGACTGCTGAGGAACAGCCTGGGAGAAAGTGGCAGGATGCCATCAAATGGCAGGGCTGTTCTCGATCTGAGCATCCAGTGGTATCCAACTCAGTCATGCAGGAGGTTTCCCTGGCCTTTGCCATGATTCCTATACCTGGGAGGTGTTTTCTGAGCTGAAGCTGGACCACTGACTGTAATGAATGCCTGAAGTTTTCCTTCATGTAGGCTGCTTTTGTGAACTAATTTATTTTTTGCACACCTCTACCACAATGGCTTGTTGTTCCAGTTTTGTTGCCTTTCTTCTGGCTGTCCCCACTCTTGCTTGTCTCTTCCTTGCCAGCTGAGTGCAGTTAAGTGCAGAGCGAATTCCTCCTCAGCCCTGTACACAGGGAACCCATGGCATGGTGGGAGTGACTCCCAAGCCTCAGTATTTTGCCTTGCAAAAGCTCACAGAAATAACCTGGTGCCAGTCACCTCAATGAACTTCAATAACTCTAGAGAAATCAATATAGGCATCCCTGTCACCAAAGCTTTTCAAGAAGGCATTTGTGGAAAGTTGTTTTCACATGCAAAGGCCAAGTGCTTTTGATGCTAAACCACAATTCATAAGGAACATTGTATAAAGCTTACAAGGGTGAAAGAAAAAATGTGCTGTATCTCTTAATCATACACTGAAATTGTGTTACAACACAAGCATTAAACACAGCAACCTTCTTTGAGGGCAACATGTTCTATTATAGTTTTGCAAGAAATCATAGAATCATAGAATGATTTGGGCTGGAAGGGACCTTAAAGACCATGTGGTTCCAACCTGCTGCCATGGGCAGGGACACCTTCCCCTACACCATATTGCCCAAAGTCCCATCCAACCTGGCCTTGAACACTTCCAGGGATAGAGCATTCCTGGATTTTTATCAAAGCACAGCAAATAGGAACAAAGTCTGGAAAATTCATCCTGTTAGTAGACAACCACATATGGAAGAGAGTTATAACGTGCTCAGAGATTTATTTATTTATTTTTAAATTAGTCTCCCAACTTTAGCCTTCTGGATAATTATTTTAAAATTTAATTTCATATGAAAAGACAGTTCATGAGATAAAGATGGTCAAGAACTAATTCTCTGTAGCAGTGTGGGACTATATAGCAGAATAACAGTTCATTTAAAAATAACAGATCCATAATTTGATACATTATTCACTTGTTTTTATCTGTAGGTTATTGTGTTACAAATCATTTTATCATTCTGTTTTAGGTCATTACACAAATATTTGATTGTACTTTGCGTCTGACTGGGAAAAAAAAAAATGTTTCATGGTAATGCCAGTTTTTTCTCCTGTGAAAATTTTATATTTCACTTCATCAAAAATTAATTGTGAGTGTCTGTATGGCAATGCTGGTAAAAGCTCTTACTGGACACAGGATGCAAAGAATCAGGTACTTGGTTAGATAATGCAGCAGGTAGAGCCAGTGAGCTAACGCACACTGCAGGTGAGGATGTAGTCCCTGTGCCCCCTGTGTTTGAGCACTGTGAGCTCAGAGTGTTGCTAGTATGTAGCATGTCCCGCAGGAGAAAAGTTGTGTGGAAGGGCACATTGTCTGGGGAAGTGACAAGGAGGAGCAAGCTAGAGGACAGGACTCAAGGCCTACAAGAGCTTGGGCTGTATTTGCATGCTGGGCACAAGTGTGCATCGGTGATTTGAGCTGAGCTCAAGAGTTTTATTAGAGGATGTCACAGGATGACAGTTCCTTACCTGGAACAGCTTTCTTTTAAGGGCCAGTTAGGGTGCCAAATGGAAGTAGAAATATTTAATGTCATCCACCTGCAAAGTCTATAATCAGCAGTGCAAAATTATTTTGTAATTATATTGTAAATTTTGTAAAATTATATTGTAATGTCTGGTGAACTATCCACTTGCTGTCTGCTGTTCTGCCCATAATGTTAAGGTGGCATATGAAATTCAGTGCCACTTATATGGGATTTGTACTGATAATCTGTAAAGACATAAATTTCACTCCAAGGGAAAAAAGAAACTAAAGTAAGATAGAACAATGCATGTCTGTTTCCTTAGCTCATTTTTTAGCTAATCGGCTAATAGTTCTCTATTTCCTTTCCCTTTTTAGTCTGGAGATGTGACACTGAATGCTGATGAAGTAATATTGTCCTAAATGCTGATGTTCATTATGGATAATTAATTTGGGTTGCTAACTTTGTTACAGCTGCCTGATTTAGGAAACATGACTGGAATATGTTTTTAAAAAACCTTGGTGTTTTTGCACAGTTTGTCTTTACTCAATTTAACTGATAGAATATTTGAGCTCTGAAAAGCAGCCTGCAATTGTACCAATGCAGAAGCATCTCTTTCACTGCTTTTCATGACAGTAATTATTATTTAAAATTGACAGTTTTGATACTCTCCTCTAATTAACATTTGGTTGCTTTCTAGCTGGTATTTATTAATATTTCAAATATGTTTATTCTCCTAATATGACTCACCTTTGGGGGGCTTCTTGGTACTTAGTTAATGAATACTGGCATTTCTATGCAGTCAACACTGCATGAGTAAAACATCCTAAAGCAGGTGCCATGCCTGACACCTTTCATATGCAATTAATTCCTTAACAGTCTCTATCCCACAGATGTTGGCAATATAAATACATGGAAACCATTCAGAAGACTGCTATATGTAATGGTGGGAAGGGAATTCAGTCGGTCTGGTAAATACCTTTAAAGATTCCAAATTGTTCAATAAATATATACACTGTAAAAAGAGCATGATCCTTTCCTTCTGGCCCTGAAGCTTTTTACTTTTCTTGAATGAAAATCACTAAAATTTGGTGTGATTTACTGAATGACAGGTTCAGCTGGTAGTAAAGATGAATACATATCCCAGACATACACAGACACACACAGACAGACAGGTTGCTGACACGGCTGGTCACACAGGCTGCCCTAGCCAAAGACTGCCTTTGACAAGACTCATGTAAACAATGACACAGACAGCCGAGACCCATTCCTCTTCTCCAGTGGGTAGAGATAGAAGTTCTCCGGTGAAGGCAGACTCATACACTTTCTGTTATAAAACAGAACATTTTTAAGAGTGAAAGGTGTTATTAGATTCATTGAAGCAGTTATATTGGCTCCTTCATGCAAAAACGTCAGTAAGTGTGGCTCTTACTTTCAGCTGATGATCACAGGAGAGGGTGTGTGAGGAAATGGGCTAGAACTTACAAAACACCTCAAAGTGTTGAAGGCGCTATTCTTCAGAGAATAGCGCCTATTGTTTGAAACAAACAATACATTTCATCTCCACTGATTTTATTCAGTTCCTATTGTTTTCACTGAAACCACTATAAAATGACTGAAAAGATACTGATTATACTTTGGGTGAGAGCAAGTGCCTTCCCTGCTTTGCCCAGATAATTCCTGAGTGGCAATACCTTCATGAGGACATGGCAGGTGCAACACCCTCAGTACAATTTCTCCCTGGAACAGCTGACAGTGTTAATAATGTCATCATTTTTGACAGTTGAATTTTGTTATCCTTGCACTTGTCCTGGTGGCAAACCTGCAGACTTTTCACTCTAAGTAAATAACTCCATCTCCTGCTCTTTTTCTGCTGTGTGCTTTAGATCTCTGTTTGATAATTTACTCCAGAGGATTTGCCTGAAGTTACAGCCTCTGTAGCTGGCACTGGGTCCTCCTGTTTTAATAAAATATGAATAAGGATGAACATTTTTGAAAAGCTAAATATATTATTTGAGTAATCGGAATTGTTCTTTTGATACTGCTACATAACAATTTTAATGTCACCTCAATAAGTGTCAATTTAATGAAACATAACTGCTACTCAAGTAATATGATATGGTTGCAGATATGTATTTGGAATCACAGAAAAACATTAATAAAAAGGCTTTATCCAGCCTTTTGAGAGATTTCTTTTTCAGGCAGTGCAGGCTCACCAGAGCTAAGCTAATTAAATGTCAACTTTAATACAGAAAATATTTTTAATCAGTTGCTTTGATACCAGTAAATTCTATGATTTTATTATTATTATTATTATTTTTTAACCTGAAGAAAAAAATAGTTAACAAACCAACTAGCTAGTCAGAAAGCTCTTGTACCAGTATGTGTTTTGGTTAACTTTTTATGAATCTGAATGTATACAGATAGCTTCTAGAGACTGTATTTGATATATTTTTCATGCATCTTGTCACCTTCCAAGGAAAAGCATATTGCTTTGAAAACAAAAGATGGGATTGGAATAAGGAAAACAACTGAGTTAATTAATATTGGAATAATTATTTTTAATATATAAATTGTAACTCCTGCTTCACAAAGCACAGAGCCAAAACCAGCATGAGACTGACAGCTCACAGTTAAACTTTGGGAGTTACTGATAACATTTTCCAAAAAATGACAGGTGAAACATTAAAAAAAAACAGTACCTGCTTGTTCTTATCTTCCTTGTTTGTCCCCAATATCCCACTATAGAGTGTATGTCAAAGTATGTCCATCAGAAAAGCTGTGTACAGGCCATGCCATCATTGACTGTGATCTCTTCAGTCAACTTAAACCTTCACATAAGTATCACCACATTCAGATTTGGGAAACGCCTTTAATTAATCATTAGCATCATGTAGGCAGTAAGAATTTCACTGATTCACAGAAACAGGAAAAATAAATTGTTATCATTTTGCCTATATACATGTATATTTGCATGCATATACACACACAATTCCTCTGCAACAATGGTCTAACAAAGCACATAGCTTTAACAGGACACCTTCCAACTGCAGAAAACAGAAAAACAAACAAACAAAACAAAACAGAACAAACAAACAAAAAAACAGATATCATAATAGTCTGGTCTTATACAGAGAATATTTGAAGAGCATGGAGTAAGCGTGTGCAATGCACAAACAGCATATACAGATGTATGCCAGACCTTGATGTCTGATGTACTGAGCCTGCCTCAGCAGTGTAGGAGCACTTATAGTGCATTGCAGCTGTCAAATAATTTTCACTCAAGTTCTGTTTAAAAGGATATCTTTTCCGTCTGAGAGATCTCCTCCCCACTTGCTTTAATGTCCACAAACACTGTGACCACTTCTTTTAAGTTTCTATTTCCAAATATCCACTTGAGAATGCTGCAATGAACTTTATTTTCAGGATATTCTTTCTGTCACTCCTTGAGCTTTGATTTTACAAAAGCCGAGGACCTTAGAAGACTCAGACAATCTTGAAAGTTCTGTATTCATATTGTAATGAAACAATAGTGCAGGCATTATCTCCCTGTGGTGAGGAATGCTCATGAGAAAAATGATGGAGACATCCCTATCCAAGCCACAGATTGCAGTGGCCTCAGTGCCTGATGTGCACCCAGAGCAGAACCTGCTGCCTTAATTACAGCTGGCACATCTTCTAGCTGGTGTGCCTGCGGCCTCAATGAAAACCCATTGCCCAGCAAGAATGGAAGTGTATCACCAGTGTCAGACTGACACTGGTGGGGTCTGACCCCACCACTGGATTGTCATAGAGTTTCTAGTAGTCTTAGTCAGGCAAAATGTTTTGGCTCGTGGCTTTTCCTTAAAACAGAGCAGTCTTACATTAGTCAAAAAGGGCCAGAGTCACATCAGCCTACTATCACAAAGTGCTTCTAGGTGGCTTTGGTGACCTGTGAGACTGTCCCACCACTGAATTATTGCAGACATATATTCTCAGCACTGATTAATATTGTTAGAAAAAATGCTAGAAAAAAAATGCTTGACTTTGGAGGCTTATCTTATTTCCCCTGCAGGTATATACCCTACCACCTGATGTCCCCTTGGATGCTAGGAGGGCTGTATTTAGCTGAATACTGCATATTTTCACCAGGGGATAAGAATACAATGTTTTCCTGTTTGCAGTGCCTAATTTTGAACATCGTATCAGTGTAAAAATCCAACACATTCACAGCCATCCTGGCAGCCTAACACAGTCAGATGTCACATTTGAAATGCAAAAATACTTTATGTCAAAGGTTCAGCATACACAGAAAAAGCTCCCTAACAGCCATTTCTGAATGTGTTATGGGATAAGTAAAAGCAATTGGTCTTAAAGTTGGAAACTGATACTGGGTGATAACCTGCATGAAATGCCCATATCCTGCATCCTATGTGAACAAAGATCATATCCCCCATTTCATGGGGAACAACTTTTGCCATCAACAGAACTGCTTTGTCAAGCTGGGAGTTTCAGCTTTTCTGTAATGAAGTTAGTGCAATCACAGCTGTACCCAAAGAGTCTTGAGCACAAGAGAACCCCTGGGAATATGTCTTGCTCCGTAGGCTCTGTGTATGGATCCATGGTGTGGAGTGCTATCCTCAGAGAGACAGGGTCAAAGCCACAGCTCTTCTGTCTTGAGGTCTGCTGTGCAGGCTTCGAAGCAGCATGATGGCAAGATGGTCACAAAGCCAGCAAGCATGCACCTGCAGGATCTACCTGTACTCTCCTGGGAGCCCTTTGCCACCTCAGAAGGAGCTGGAGAAGATGATCCCTTTCTGTATCACTGATTTGTCCTCTTTAACCTGCTTTATTAACAAATCTCAACTGCATCACCATCCCACTTAACCTGAGACCAGCTAAGGTGAAACCATAGGTGCCACTTGGGTGAAACCAAGTGTTTTGATAAGGTGAGTATGTTTATATGTATCTATGAGTGCTGGGAGTGTATCAATAAATCTCATTCTGAAAAAGATGGAAAGCATGTAGTCCAGGTAGCAGAGAACAATATTACTGAGTGAAAGATAATAGCTTGGGTGAGGTTTAGGAACTAGCAAGCAAATTACTTCTGCGAAGTTCACTATTTTTGTCAGCTTTATTCTACTCCTTCAGCACCTAACATAAATCTCATTGAAATGTGATAGACAGCTTGGAGATCAGATGGCATTACATGAAAATGATGCAAACCACAGAGAGAGTAAATGTTTTTCTATCTTTCTGTCATTGTCCTTGGGAAAGATCAAGTGCAGATAAATAATATTCAGTTCAGCCAGGCAGCTGACTGAATCATTTCTAGCAGAGGAATATGAATTCCAGAAGATAATGTGGTTTGGGGTAGCCTTGTTAAATGTGTTGTGATATTGTTGTCCATATATTATTAAGGAGCAGGCTTCAGTCTGTTTCCTCTGCCATCTACCATGTTCTGCTCTACCTGCTGTGGAATTGCTGCTGGCCATTGTACTTTTGAGGTTGTCAGTTGTTGGAGAAAAGTGTTCCGCTTCTGAGCCTGGAGTTGTCTGTAATTACTTATTAATCACTTCTGGATAGGGACTGGGGTCCTGCCAGCTCAGAAACAGCTCCAAGTTTCCATCTATTGGCCCTTCCTAATGTTGCAACTTGGGATTGTGGTGTTCAGAGTTGTTGCATTGTAAACCGGCCAGCATCCCAGATAAACATCAGTATTGTCAATATTATTTGTATGTCAGTATGTTTTATAGTGCGCAAGATGCAGAGTGAGAAATCTTTGCTCCACAAGGAGTTAAGGATTAAGTCAATTTGTTTCCAGAAGGTAGGCTATTTCACTTGTCTGCTCTCTTCATCATGGTCTCCACAGTGAAAGAATCTGTACTAGTCTAGAGTCTGTCTTCAGTCACTTGCACATCTCTTAAGGAAGCTCTCTTGGCTCCATGTGGCTGGTTTTCTCCAGCTAGCTTTCCTCGGCTTCAACACAGCTAACCCCAACAGACCCCAAGGGGGACCTACTCTTGGAGAAAGGAACTGGTGCTTCAGTAGGTTTAAGGGTGTGAGAGAGTGAGAGCAAGGCATTTCTGCTGATGACACTAGGATGTTTTAAATGGTCTCTATTGATAAGGAATGAGAAGGACTCCCTTTAGCCATGAAGACTAGAAGAGAAAATCTCTTTGAATGAACTTATTCATAACTTAACAGACTCTAATTTATAAGCTCTGTGGGAGCAGTTGTCCTCCCATGAGTCAAGGAGAGCAAAATCCTTCACTTACTCTAGTATAGAGGTTCTGATAGTGAGGTTGCCTTTCTTGTACACAGGAGAAAAAGCACATTTTTTTCAAACAGCAGTTGTCCTTCTTCATCTCTCCTTGGGTACTGTCCTGTAAAGCAGTCTCCAATAGTTCATAAACTTATCTGAGTTGCATTGCTATGGGTGTGCATTTCATAGCAGGCACCAATCCAAGCAGTTCAATCAGAAGCCTGGAAATAGAGGATAAGAAAGTGCTCTTTCCTGAATGTTTCTTACTGTGATGGTGATGCTTCCTGTTTCTAAGGCAGTCTCTTGAACTGTTTGTATTGTTGCCAAAACAAGGGAAGTGAATTAATCTTCTCTTCCACTTACCACTCTCAGGACCAGCAGCACATGACCTGTTAGCCCATGTCACCTCCTGACCCTGTGGTGCTGCATTTTCCTGGGAGCCATGGGGGTGCAGGGCTGGCCAGGCTGAGTGCCTGTACCTCTGCTAGCCCCAATAGCTCTCACCACATCACAGAAGTGTGACCTTGCCTATAGCATGAAGCATGTAGAAAAGCATTGACTTCACTGAGCACTGCTGGCCTCAGCTGCCCCAGTGCCTGCACTAGTTGCAGAGAAACACCAGTCTCCTTATGTCATGTACAGAGATAAACCAATATCCAACTGTGGGTAAGCTCTTAAAACATCATCTATGTTGTCACTTTAATTTGGAGGCAACTGAAATCAGTAGATATACATATTTCTAGTGGTACTGAGCTACTGGAGTCTTGATTTCTGCACTCACTCTAGCCAGATGCATGAACCCCAGGGCACCTAAATCCTGACCCTCTACAGAGGCCATCTTCTGCCACTCCAAGCTGTGTGACTGGATGGGGAGGTGTTCTCCAAGTGTGTCCCCTGCACACAGAAGATGGGGAAAATGAGGCAGTATCAGCTCTGTGAGGATCTCTGGGTTCAGCCCTCCCCCTCATGCAATCTAGAGGATATGTGCTTCCCTGGTGCATTCACTGCCATTCCACCCTAGTTTTCCCTGTGGGAAGTCTCCTTCCTCATTCCATAGGCCTGGTTCAGGTCTTGTGAAACAGGTACCTGTTCACAAGGAGACAGAATGGAGCCCACGTGCCAAACCATTACCTGAAGATATGCCTGGAGATTGAAGAAGTCAGACTCTCCTGTCCTTTGTAATCATAAAACAGTTATCATTGTGGTTTCTCCTACAACCATCAAGAGTGAAGCCTGGCTATGTTAGTGTGGCAAAATTAGTTAGTAAATTTTGTCTGAATACAGAAATTATGTATTGTTTTATGACTCTGTATTGGATTTCCCAATCCTTTCCTAGAAGGAAAAGGCTTTCTGACAGATTCAGCTTCTGGACCAAGGCAAGAGCACTACCATTGGGCTGACTGAAAACCTGGCTCCTGAGATGAAAGAGCCCTTGCCAGCCCCATCCTAGACAGTAGGGTTGGTTGTGGTGGCCCCAGCCTATGGCAGGTTCTGAGGCCACAAATATGGGAGGGAACAGTGTCATTAGAATCATAGAAGGGTTTGGGTTGGAAAGGACCTTAAAGATCATTTAACTCCAAGCCCCCTGCCATGGGCAGGGACACCTCCCACTAGACCAGATTGCTCAAAGCCCCATCCAGCCTGGCCCTAAACTCTTCCAGGGATGGGGCATCCACAACTTCTCCGGGCAGCCTGTTCCAGTGCTTCACCACCCTCCTCCTTCTTCTTCATATTTAATCTAAATCTACCCTCTTTTAGCATAAAATCATTACTCCTTGTCCTATTCACTACAGTCCTTAATAAAGAGCCCCCCTCCTGCTTTCTTTTAGGCTTTCTTTAGGTACTGAAAGTCTGCTATAAGGTCTCCCCTGAACCTTCTCTTCTCCAGGCTGAACAACCCCAATTCACTCAGCCTGTCTTTGTAGGAAAGGTGCTCCAGACATTTGAATCATCAGGGCATTTCTCTGAACTTGTTCTAATAGGTCCATGTCCTTCTTATACTGGGGGCCCCAGAGCAGAAAGCAGTACTCCAGGTGGGGTCTCACAAGAGCAGAGTAGGGGGGAGAATCACCTCCCTCAACCTGCTGTCTGTGCTACTTTTGCTGTGGCCCAGATGCACGCAGGATGCCATTGGCTTTCTGGGCTTCAATTGCACATTGCCAGCTCATGCTGGGCTTCTTATCAACCATGGGCTTCACCTGTACCATGCAAGGGGATGGGGTTGAACTGAGGTTATGTCACATTTTTGGAGGGTAACTGTCGAGAATGATGATGACCAGGGAATTTTCTTGACTCCTCACCAAGCAAACTGTATGGTGGTTGTTTTTCCTCCATTCTTCAGCTGAATGCTTTTGATGAGAAGAACCCTGCTGAGTAATGAAAGGCAAGCAAAGTTGCTCATATTAAAACTTTAAAAAATATGAGCCTATGTACTAAAATTAACAGTACTTGTAGGATTCCTAAAGTGCTTATAATTGGCAGCTCTTGCAGCAATAGAAGATATGACACCATGAGTCACAGAACTCTGAATTCTTCTATTTTCTCATATGTATCCAATGCAAAATATTATTCTTATTGTTCTTGTTGGCATTTGTAGTTGTTAAGGAAAGATTTAGATGTAAAATACTTCTGTCACAAAAAAAAAAAAAAAAAAAAAAAAAGCCTACTTAAGGGTCAAGAATGTGTGTCACTGTGGTGGTTTGACCATGTTAGGCAACTGAACACCACAACTGCTCTCTCACTCCCCCTCCTCAGATGAGGAGGGGAAGAAGTAAAGGAGAAAAAAACAACTCACAGGTTGAGATAAGGATAATTTTAATAAAGAGAAAAATATATTATCAAGGAAATATTATTATTATTAATTAAACAACTAAAGGGAAAAAAGGGAAAAGGGGAAGAAGAAGGGGGAAAGGGAATAACAAAACAAAACAAGTAAAGGCTATGTGGAAGTGCAGAGGGAAAAAAAAAATTACTCTCTACTTCCCACAAATAAGCGATGCTTGACCACGTCCTTGGAGCAGGGCCTCAACGCACGTAGCCGGTGTTCAGGAGGAGGACAGACGTTTTCGCAATGAGAGCCCACCCCTCCCCTCTTCTTCCTTTTTCCACCTTTTATTGCTGTGTGACATCATATGGTATGGAATATCCCTTTGGTTGGTTTGGGTCAGCTGCCCTAGTGATGTTTCTCACTTTTTTGCCCACCCCCCAGGAGGGCTAGAGAAAGTCCTGATGCTGTGCCAGCACTGCTCAGCAGCAGACAAAACACCAGTGTGACACCACTGCCGTTTTAGCTACAAGTGCAGAGCATAGCACTGTATGGGCTGCTGCAGGGAAAGTTAACATCCCAGCCAGACCCAGTACAGTCACGTGCAAAACAATAAAAAGGCAAGTTAAAAATGAACACACTCTTACTTGTGGATACTCCATTCATATGTGTGACTTATGTTTTCCAGGAAAATATACACTACCTGCATTTAGTTTGAATATGACTTTAATGCAAATATATTCCCTTCTCCTTTATTGCTTGTTTTTGAATGCTAACAGAATTATGCAATCTAGTCAAGTAGAATACAGTTCAAGGAGTTCATAAATTAAAAAAAGTAAACCAACCAAACAGAAAACAATCAACATCTAGTGCTTTAAGATGTGATCTGAATTTTAACTTATACTATTCACCTTTTTGTTGAAGGTGTTGGTTTTCTGGTGACACTATGCTTGTTTCCAGGTCCCTAGCATTGATCCACTGGTTGCAAGAAGAAAAGAAAAATCAATTGTGCAATCAATAATGGATAGTCCTGCTCAGCAAAGATTTTAAGCAGAATGTAAAGTTAAACTAAAGAGCTAGGGTTGCTTTCAGAAGCTCCAGATTTTCAATTATGTCTTCTGAACCTTCAATTCCAATAACTTGCTATTTGATCTTATCTCTTCTTATCTTATCCTTCTAACTTTATCTGCTCCTCAGGATACACAAGATTTATTTAATTTATATATTGTTAAAGTAAAAATATCCTTAAAGTAAGACTTGGACATTCCTTGCATAGCTGTGTCGGAGTCTGGTGTTTCCCAATGATCCTCTACATTGAACAGTTTATTTGGGGTGGAGTACCAAGAATGTGGCTACTGGGTGCTCTAGAACTGGCTTTTGTTTGTCTCCAAATGGCACTGGAAAAGAGGTGTTAAATGAGATATCAAAGAATGCTGCAATCTAAAAGAGGAAAGATAGCTCTTGCAGGGGGAAAGAAATTGGGTCAGATGCAAAAAAAAATTAATAAATAAATAAATAAGAAGAAAAAAAAAGAAAAGAGCCTTTATTTTCTTTTTATATTTTATGTGATCAGTTTGTCTAAGCTGTTGCATTTCAGTGTGCAATTTGACAAGCTCAGCTCCTTGCTGCTGCAAAGCACTGCTTAGCAATCCTATAAGGAAGGCTACTGGGCAAATGGTATGGAATATGGGTTTGGAGCTGTATGTTCATTACAGTCAGTACTTGCTTAAAGCATGGTGTACTCTGACATTGATTCTGTAGCATTTTAGTCAGCAAATAATGTATATGTCTAGGTGTGATGGTTTTACCTTGCTGGGCAGTTAAACTCCACCACAACCTCTTTCTCATTCTTATTCCTCAGAAAAAGAAGGGAAGAAAGTAAGCTGGAAAGAGGAAAAAAAAGGTTCACAGGTTGAGATAAGGATAATTTAATTAAAGGGAAAAGCCAAGCAAAGGCTGCATAGAAGCACAGAGAGAGAAGATATATTCCTCTACCTCCAATCAGCAAGCAATGATTGGCCACCTCATGGGAAGCAGGGCCTCAATATACTCACCAGTTGTTTGGGAGGACAGATGTCTTCATAACTAGAGCCCCCCGCTCCTTCACCCACAGCCTACTGGCTCTAGGGGGTGTTAGAGGGAGTCTTGATGCTGTACCAGCGTTGCTGAGCAATAGACACAGCACTGGTGTGATACCAGTGCTGTTCCAGCTACAAGTGCAGAGCACAGCACTATGGGCTGCTGCAGAGAAAGTTAACTCCATCCCAGCCAGACCCAGTCCACCAGGTTTCTTCATAACTGATTTATTTGGAAAAGAGAAGAGAGAGACTGTCTCCTCTGTAAAAATCACTTATCTGTAGAGTATTTAGGCACCCTTACAGCCCTCAGCAGCACAGTGCAGAATTAATCTCTAAATGAAACAAGACACAATAAATAGCCGTTTAGAACACGTTGACTGCTGTCTCAGTGGATATTTACTCATACGTTTTTGTTGAGATAGCAATGAAGCCTTTTGCATTGCAAGAACCAAAATGTGTAGGAGGTTCTCATTCTCCTCTTTTATCAGTAGGTCCCTATCCCCAAAGAAAACCTAGATTTTAAGAGACGATGTGCAGAAATTATAGTGAAAGGTGGTTTCTTACCCTCTCAATATAATGCTTACTTTTAAGTTGAGGATTTCATTATCAATACTTCTTGAACTAATTTAGTAAAATTGCTTCAAACACTTGCTATTTGATTTTACTAATGGCTTAAATGTTGAAGTTTCAAAATATAAAGCCATTTTTTTAAATGCACACTTATAGTCTTTAAAAATTCAGACCCCATCTTCTCAGCTATACTCAAGTAATTCCTTACAAAGAACTAAACTAAATGATTCCTAAAAAGGAATTGTTGCTTCAGAACCAAGAGATCACACCAGAGATATATCAAGAATTCAAATATAGAATTTGCAATTTGAATAGCATCTAAAGAGAATCAACTACATGGAAAAGTCAAAAGAAAATTCAGAGTAAAAACCATACTAAGAATTTTGTTATTTGTTCAGCCAGCTCACATAAAGGACAAAGCTGATTTTGTTTTGTTTGTGAAGTAGTGCTTAGGCATAAAAAGAAAGTGTATGGCTGCTGAAAGCAGGGTCAGGCAATGTGGAAGGACTACAGTGATGATCTTCACGTTTGTAGGGAGAAAATTTGTGTGGTCAAAGCCCAATTAGAGTTGAAGCTAAACAATACCCTGTGGACCCATACAAGCCATCAAGGTTGTGGTGTCTTAGTGCAGTGCACATGCTGAGCTAAGCAGATATGTCCTGAGTGGTCACAGTACAACCCTGTGTGGGTGAGATGCTGGGGACACCTCTGTGCCCATTCTGTTCTGACCCAGACTAGCCATTGCTCCTGTGCTGTGGCTGTGCTGCCTCCTAAATCCAAAGGATGCTGAGCCCATGAATGGGTCGCAGACTGGGAGGCCAGGGCTAGCATGGCTATGAGTATGGATAGAAATTATTCAAGGAGGTCCTTGAATATTCTTGGAGTTAGTCCAGAAAAAGCTGGCTAGAAAAAGCAAGTCAGAATCTCTCTCAAAACATGAGACAAAGTGAATTTCAAATTGTCTGTGCCAGTCAGATCTGTTCCCTAATTGTCTCTTGATCCCACTCCCATCATTACTCTAGCATGTTTTCCATTTTGATTTCATTGGCCTTTAATGTCTTTTAGGTTACTTGTTGTGATTCCATCCCACTCTCCTTAACCCCCCTGCCTTGAAATTCCTGGTGTTTTCTTATTCTCATATAGTTTTAGAGACATTCTTCATTTTACTGGGTGAAGGGGACAGGAAGAAACTTGCTATCATTGTCAAATAGATGACTATATTTCTGGTGAATTCTTTTGAACTTTGCATGAGCTGAATTCTTACTTTCTTAAGCATTCACCATAAAGCTTCATCAATGAAGTAAAAAAAAAAAAAATATATATAGCAGAACAATTGTCTGCAAAATTGTCCTTAATGACATTTTACTAGGGAAAGGACAGAGTCAGAAGATACCTGACTATGCTCAAATAAGTGCATTCAGGCAGGAACAAATTAGAAGTGTTATGATTCAGCAGAGAAAGTGGTGTTGAAAAGTCGTTGTTAAATATGTGCTTTTCCTAGGAGGTGCAAAACATGTATGTGGAGCAAAGGCCTTACGTATAAAAAGAGCAACATATTACAAGTCCAAAGAGGATTATCTAATGGTCTGTATTACATCAAGTGAATGACTCAGTTCAATCCAGCCAGACATCAAATGTGTAAATATGCTGAATACTGTTAAGCTGCTGACACAAAGATATAAGTATGTCACACAGAGATTTCTGACTCTGAAAGGCTAATAATAATTTCAGTTATGCCTAATTGCAATGGACGAACACACAGGCATCTCCTGTTTGACAGCAGGGAGTGCACCGCCTGTATGTCCTTGTCTTTACAAGTGAAGCAACAGGTTCTCATGTGAACATCCTTTTCCTTTACAGTAAAAATGATGAATAGAAGTGGTTTCTTCTAAGAAATTTCTATTGGAGCTCTGAAGACCACTGGAGCTCTAAAGACTATCTTCTATAGGCACGTGGTGCAATTGCTTAAAGTAACTAGGAAAATAAAACTAACATCACATTTTAAAGAAAGTGTACAGCCTTGAAGAGGCTTTCAGGGTAGGGCGTAGCTGCATTACCTGAGCACTCCCTGGGCTTCCAACCGTAGATGCTATCGCGCTGGGGGAACCAGGTGTGCTGGCTCAAAAAAACAGTATGGAGGGAACATAGAGTGGAATGGAGACACCACGGCTAGGCTCTGTGACCAGGTGGGGACTTGATTGTTCTTGTGTACACCAAGACTGATAAGCCACAGTTTTTGCTACCCTGAGCCAACGACCTGTCATATTTTGACGAATGCTGTACTCTAATGTACTTTTGCTCATTATAATATCATTATAATACCAAAACACATCTCCATCCCAAAACCTACCCACCTCCAAGGTGCGACCACCTCTCACTGAGCACGCGCTCTGAATTTCTCAGAGCCTATTACTTTAAACGGAGATGGGGAAAATTTTCACCAATCATAACTAAGATATGCTTGACTAGAATCACTCAAGCTCCACATAAAAGATAGAAAATAATATAAATTGGCCTAAGAGAGAGAGGATGTCAGGGAAGATACCATCATCAGGGGAGATACCATCCCGAGGGAATACACCATCCTCAGGAACTCCTGACTCCTGGGATCAGTCGACAGGCTGAGCCTCTCTTCCCCCCTGTTGGGACGCCTTTGTGTGAGATCTGAACGCTTGATTATACTGTGTGTCTCCACGGAAACTTAGAAATCTCTATAGAGTCTTTGTGCCTTTTAAAGTGTTAATTTCCAGGGTGCACACCTGTGTGTTTCATGCATGCTAGCTTGCTTTTGCAGACAGTAACTATCACCAGCAATACAAAGAACCTGGGTACCTGTTGCTGTAATAGATTGCACTTAACTGCATTGTTCCGAGCCGTGATAGTTCTCATTGAACACAACTGGAGTTAGGACAGATATACGTTACTGCTGAATCCGTGACTGTGCTAGTTCAGAGCTCTGAATCCATCCAGACCCATACCAGTTAATGCGTAACACTGATGTTTTAATTGCTGCAGAGCAATGCTTACACTAAGCCAAGGACTTTTCAGCTGCTCCTCACTCTCTCCTGCGGGCAGGCTGGGGGTGCAGCAAGAGCTGGGAGGGGACAGACCCAGGACAGCTGACCCGAACTGGCCAAAGGGGTATTCCAGACCATCTGACATCATGCTGAACAATGTACAGGGGTGGCTAGCGGGGTGGGGTGGCCAGCTGCTCAGGGATAGGTTGGACATCAGTCAGTGGGTGGTGAGCAATTGTACTGTGCATTACTTGTTTCGTACACATTATTATTAGTAGTACTATTACCATTATTATTTTTTCTGTCCTAATAAACCGTCTCTATCTCAACTCACAAATTTCACTTTCCCGTTTCTCTCCCCCATCCCAGAGAGGGAGGGGGGAGGGGGAGCGAACGGCTGTGTGGTGTTTAGCTGCCAGCCGAGTTGAACAACAGATACCTTGACATTATAGATAAATATAATATAATAATATAAAATAATATAATATATAATATATCATAATACGTCATATCATATATATATCATATATATATTCATATGTATATATAGGAATTACAGCTGCCACTGCAGAGCATGGACCCTCTCCCACACAGGGCTGAACCTGCCTGTCCTGAGGGACCAGTGCCACAGGGTTTCTCCACATCTGGAAAGAGGACTGCCTGGTCTGATAATGATCTCCAGAGCTGTGAAAGCTGCAGAAGAGAGGAGGCAATTTGTTCCTTAAGGCTCCTGCAGAGAGAACGCAGAGGAGAGAAGCAGAGTGCAGTGGCTGCAGGGGAAGTGCTGGGGGGTGTCTGAGGTCTGGGACAAACCTCATGTTCTCTCCTGTGGGAGCATCTCCTCCTGCTGCTTCTGGAGGTAGCACCCGGTCCTGATCCTTCCTACGGAGGGTGGGTGAGTACTAGGAATCTTGTAAATGACTTAGAAAGCTAATCATGGGCCTGAGAGTCACATATCACTTATTGTTAGATGTACGCATCCCTTTGGAAAACAGGAGGTGGTGCAACACTGAACTTTATTCAAAACTCTTCATATCTCTCTAATGCACAAGTATTGCAGTATTTAAACTCAAATATTTGATGCAAATTCCTTTAAGCCTAGAAGGAAAACAAACTATCTGTCCTTATTCCTTTCATTACTGCAGAATGTGACAATTTTTAAGCCAAAACTTGTCTCTGCCAGACTCTGTGGAAACCTCAGAGTCTCCCAGGGAGCCCTCTGGAAGCACCATGGGGTGCTGCCTGCCACAGCCTAGCAAAGACTTGCTATGATACAGAGTCACGCCTGGGCGCAGAGGGGACATGGAAGCTGTGGCAGCAGGTTCCCTGTTGCTGGTGATGGCATGCCTTCACAGCCTGGGCCCTCAGCATCAACACACAGGCTGTTCCTGCAGGAATGAGCCCCTGCCTGTGGGCACTGGCTCTTCCTGGGCAAAGGCATCCCTGTGGGGTAGCCCAGTGCTCTGCATCCACACCCAGTCCACCCCCTGAAATTTCTGCCCTGATTAAACCAGGCGTGTGAGGAGCTGTCCACAGTGCAGGCCAAGGCCAGGCCGGGAGCTGCCATGCAGCCCCACTGTTCCGTGCTCTGCTGAGGAGGTATCGCCTGCTCCTCCAGAGCTGCTGCTGGCCTAGTGGAGTACCTGCTGCCCAGCTGCAGTGTGTTCACCTCCTCCCTGGTGGAGGAGGGAGGTTTGAGGAGCTTGCTTCCCCTGACAAGGCAACCTGTGCTGTTGAGGTCTATGGACCTGTTTGTGGGCCATCATCATCCAACAGCTTTCCCCAAAAGAGCAGCTGGCTGGCTGGCAGCATCCACAGTGCAGGAAGCCCACACCACTCTCTGGCTCTTTTTCTTATGCCACACGAGAACAAATGCCTCCAAACATATTCTCTTCTCTTCTGATCTTCCATTTCAAAATTCATCCTTCAGATGAGTTCACATTAACAACCTATCTCTGGCTTCTGCAGAATCTGTATTTTTTTCACTTGAGTTTGTCCCAAATAATTTTTCACTGTATTAACAAACCTTCCTCAGATGAACGTTCCTCAGCAGTGCAGGAGTGAAGGGCTCATTATCTGCCAAGTGCACACAGTAAGCAATGGAGGCAGCCTCCCATGCGAGGTGACCTGAGCACATCTGTGCCAGCAGCTCTTTGGTGAGAGGACTGAACAGTGGGATTGAGGCTGTTGGTACAAGTCATGCCATGAAAACTCTCCATGCCCAATGTCTGGTTACAGTGGACTTTGTGATGAGGAGCAGGTATGAGAAGCTCCCAGCTGATGCTATTGCACTTTCCATAGGCACAGTCAGTGACTGTAGCACCCAAGGTAGGAGAAGGGAGAGCAGGTGGTCCAAAAGCAGGGGATATTCTCATGCAGTAGCCTGCTAAGGACCCATCCTGATCCCATGTGCACTCTATCCCAGGAACTTGCTGACAGTCAGGACACGGGCATGGACTGCTCTGCAGAAAGGCTGTGGTCAAAAGGCTGAGGAGCTGCCTCTGGCACAGGTTCTGGGAAACTTCTGGGTAACAAGGGAGAGCAGTTTGTATTTGCATGCAATCTGCCTAATAAATGGGCCACAAGATCAGCCTTCTTCCATTTGCTTTTTCCCCTTTTGCTCCCTACAACTACCTGAAAGGAAGTTGAAGCGAGGTGTGTGGGGGTTGTTCTCTTCTCCCAACCAACAAGGGTGTCCTTGTTTCAGTTAGGACAGAGTTAATTTTCCTCCTAGTAGCTGATAGGGTGCTATGTTTTGGATTAGGATGAAAAGAGGTTTAAAACATGCTGATGTTTTAATTGCTGCAGAGCAATGCTTACACCAAGCCAAGGACTTTTCAGCTTCTCGCTCTGTCCTGCCAGCGGGCAGGCTGGGGGTGCAGCAAGAGCTGGGAGGGGACAGACCCAGGACAGCTGACCCAAACTGCCCAAAGAGGTATTCCATACCATCTGACAGCATGCTGAACAATATATAGGGGTGGCTAGCCGGAGTGGGGGGCCAGCTGCTCGGGGTTGGGCTGGGCATCGGTAAGGGGGTGGTGAGCAATTGCATTGTGCATCACTTGTTTCATACACACTATTATTATTATTATTATTATTATTTCCTATCTTAATAAACTGTCTTTATCTCAACTCACAGGCTTCACATTCCCATTTCTCTCCCCCATCCCAGAGAGGGAGGGGGGAGGGTGAGCGAACGGCTGTGTGATGTTAAGCTGCCAGCTGGGTTAAATCACAACAAAGGGATAGGACAAGAGGCAATGGGCTTAAGTTACACAAGGGGAGGTTTAGGTTGGATGTTAGGAAAAATTTCTTCACTGAAAGGGTTGTGAAGCATTGGAACAGGCTGTCAAGGGAAGTAGCTGAGTCATACTTAAAAGATGTTTAGATGTGGTACTCAGGGATGTGGTTTAGTGAAAGGCTTGGTAGTGCTAGTTTAATGGTTGGACTTGATGATCTTGAAGGTCCTTTTCAACCTAAATGATTACATGATTCAGTCCAATGGCACCAGTGAGGATTAGTAAGCACATTTCTCTGAGTCTAGATTTCCCCAAGGTTGCAAATCAAGCATGCCAACATCAGAAAATGTATCTTCTGAGTGAAAAACTGGTGTATGAAGGCTTTAAAACTCAACTTTAATATAATGATAGTACTACAGCATTGCTTGAATTTTAGCATTTTACTAAACATTATCAAATATAATTTCTTTCATGTCTATAATCTCTTTCTAAAGTCACTTGTTACTAAAAGAAAATGATATGCTATCACTCTCGTTCTTCCTGTTTGAGTCAGCAAGTAGCCTCCTACTTTTCAGTTTATTGGCATTCCTTACAGGTTAGTAGTGCCTATTGACTGAGACTGCAGCTATACAAAAGCAAGGAAATCAGGTAATGAGATGGAAAAATATTTTATTTTTATGCATTTTGCCTTCAAAGCATTCCTTCTTCAAAAAGTGAGTTCTGGAAAAGCATACTGCTCTTAGAAAGGCAAGAGTCTGTAGACAAACTTCCCCTATTCTTAAGTTCACATAGGATGATTATCAGTGGCAATTGCTTTCCTTGTTTAAGTAATGGAGGTCTAGGACTTCCTGAGCAGCAGGAGGTGTGACAGAAGCTGTCAGGATGTCATTGGATCTTTGTGGAAGTCCAGAGAAAAACTTTCTCTGTATATATAAGTAAAAAATCAGACATTTCAAATTTTACAACACTTCCCAGGGTCAAGAAGTAGCTTATATCAATGGCAACAAAAGTGGAATTGCAGTCCCGCTTAGGGATCCCAAGCACTGCTTATGGCATAGCTTATTGCAGACTCCATTTCAGGTAAACATTATGAACATGAACTGCATTAAATTTACCATAAAATGTTAGATCAATCAGAAATGGCCTTGACAAAGACGGAGGCTTCCCTGGGCTCCTGTAACTTGCAGTGCATGAGTCTATGAGATTCATGATCTAGAGTGGACAAATTATGTAAAGTAGCTCATTGGAGAGTCCCATCTGTTGCCTTTCTCTAAGTTTTATTCTGTGTCTTTGCTCCGGAAGGCTTGCACAGTCAGGGATGCCATGGCAGATTGCAACCTGGAGCAGGGTTGCCCTAAGCCAAAGCCCAGTGTTGCTTGGTACTAGCTCAGAGCCAGGAGAGGACTCTGCCTTGGATTCCTGAAGCTCCTATTTCTTCTCAAGGCTCTGTAATGTCAAATACTCGGTGCTGCTCTCTGATATCACACCACTCATTGGAAATTACTGCACTGCCTGATTCAGAGCATGTAAAGTACTTCTAGTGGGAAACTGTGCTGTTAATGATGCATATGTGAATTTATCTTCTAAAAGATATGCAAAATTCATTCTTTCATATATTTGTGCACATGTAAAGCATGACATTTACATTTTGAGTAGTGGGAGAGAGTGAAAGGGGTCTGGATTTTTTAATTCCCCTCCTTTTACAGCATTACTGTTATGTTCACAATATGATTATATGAGCAAGCAAGCAGATTACTGAGAGCATCCGGTTCACATTTCCTCTGTTGAAAAGTACTGTGAAAACCATTATATCTATAGCAAGAAGGAAAGATAGAAACCAAAAAAATGAGAGCAGCAGACAACAGGAGCCAGCAAGGACCCTTCTCACTGTGTATGTAAACAAAAACGTTATATATTAGGGCTTAGTAGAAGTATAGGAACTGCTGCTACAAGCCAGCCAGATCAAATGATAATGAGGGACTGGCAAAGCAGGTTAATGATAATAATGGAGTTTCACAAAAAAAAATGTCCAAATCTTGTGTGGTGATATTACAGAAGCTAACAGGAGCTGAAGTTACTGTCACAGTCAATGAAAAGAAAGAATATGTAGATAAAGAAAAATACTGTTTTTTCAGTATTTTGAAGATAAGAAGAAACAGAAATGTTTCTTCAGAAAACCTATAGAAAAATTTTAGATAGTTGGTACAGAGAACTGAGAAGAATGTTACCACAAATGAACACATTTTTAATTATTAAAAAAAAAAAAAAAAAAAGTTATGGCAAAATAATCCCACATGATTCTTAAAGTGAAATGAGAACTCAAATACTGTGATACAGTTCTGTAGTCAGCCAAAGGGAAGTATTGACCAAACCCAGGTAGAAGCAATGAGAAATGGAGGAAAATGTATTTGCTGACTGGCAAAATACCAGTAGGGAATGCAACTTATAGCTTTTGGTCAGAAAGATAAGTAAACCTACATCCAAGAGACAGAATGGATCTGGAACTGCTTCTGGGACAGGTGTACCCAACTGGATGGTGGAATGAAGTGCTGTGAACTGTAAAGTGACCACATGAAAAAAAGACGTGACATCCTGTTTGTATACTGTAAGACATACTAGCTTTAAAAAGTTAGTGGTAATTATTTATATGTGCTTCATTTAATGTCTAACTCATACATACTTGCATTCATTTTTCAGTTATTTACTTATACCAACTGAAAAACATAAAATAAGCAGTACAGATAATAAGCGTTACTGATATGATTTTATTGTGCTGACCTTTTATAGACTAAATATTATGTTGGCCTGGGTTTGGATTCATTAACTTCCTCCACTTGAGTAAAACCAAAGTCCATTTCTTACTTGTGAATTGACTCAAGATGAATTCAAACCAGTATTTCAAATTCCTTGACTTTCACATAGGGTAGGGGAATTTGAATATTTTTCTTAAGCGTTTGTTGTAATTCTGTTTTGTTAGTCTCACAAATGCATTCCTTTCTAGTTTACATGTGCATTTTTTTTCTAGTTTGTTTTAGTTTAATTTTTATTGGCCTCAGCTAGATTGAAACCAGAAACCAGAACAACTTTTTTATATTAAACTGACATGAAAAATAATCAAATAATGTTAATCACCCACCTAATCAGGACTGACTTGTCCTTACACCTGAAGTGTTGCTCTGGAGACAGATGCTTTCCTTGCTGGCTACTTAACTCTGCAGGACCTGAGATTCAAGATACCATGTGATGTATGAATATGTCAAGTGAGCTCCCGAGTGGCCCATCAAGTGCAGCTGAAGGTTCCTTCCTTGGCAGAAGCCAGCAGCACTGAACGGTGCACATGAAGATCAAGGTGCAGGTAGGCATGTCACCGTGTCCTATAGAGTCTCTGGTGGGACCAAGCACTGCCTGCAATATAAGACCTCATCCGCATGTACATCACGCAAGAACTGTGGAGCTGAGCCTTGTCTTGCCCCATGGGACAAGGGACATGCCCCTTTGGGCATTTCAGAAGAGATGTCTGGTTCTTGAGAGCAGGTCTGAGGCAGGACACAACTTTCAGGCACTGTTCTGGGGGGATATGGGCAGCATGCTCAGACATGGTGCTCAGAGGGCTCTGACCACATCCTGCACGCTTGGTGTTCCTGAACAGGGATGAGGAGCTGGGCATTAATTCCACTAACACCTTCCTTAAATGTGCCCCATTTCTATGTCCAGTATTTAGACCAAATCCCTTTAAACATTCTGCTATCAAAAACTAGTAGCAAGTAATCCTGTTTACAGATTACATTAAACAGGCATTTCAGAAATTGTCTTTAGCTTTAGGGATCCCTGCTTTTGTTTGAGAAAGAAATACTGGTGTTTTTCCCCAGGACATGTTTTGGCCCATCAATAAACCTCACAGCTGCAGCAGTCTGTTTTTGCCCTAGCCGCCAACAGCACTGCACAGCTTATGACAAGTGATGTTCTTGCAGGTCATGTGTTATACTTTGAACAACTGTTAAAAATGCAGTTCAAAAGATACTAGAAAAGCAAGGAGCAAAGAATATTTCTTTAGAGTTTACTTTTGTGAAACTATAGTATTTCTACTCATCTTTGTGTCATTGGATGATTACTATGACAGTAGTGTGGAATTCAGCAAAGAGATGCCAAAGGGAATGGTCCAGGCTGACACATTCCTATCTGATAAAACATCAGCATAAAGTGATGGTTTTGGGGGACTTAGCCAACAGCTGATATTCCTTAGCAAACTAAAATACATCCATAAATGGAAGTTTTATTTTCTGTAAAATTTCAGCAAAAGTACTTTTGAAGTGCAATAGTATCAAGTTGCAACAGGGGAGGTTTAAATTGGACGGTAGAAATAGTGTCTTCACAGAGAGGGTGGTCAAGAATAGTAATGGACTCCACAGGAATGTAGTGGTGGGGTCCCCATCCCTGGAGGTATTTAAGAGGTGTGTGGATGTGGCATTGAGGAACGGAGTTTAGTGATGGGACTCAGTAGGTCAGGTTAATAGTTGGACTTGATGATCTTAAAAGTCTTTTCAAGCACCAGCACTGAGTGCTGCAGGGGAACCCCTGGATACAGCACCCCACATCTGGGCATTGCCCATGCTGTGCAAAATCAGCTCTGACTTTGGTGATTTTATTGCAAATAGAAATGGTGGTTTTTTTCTATCACAGATTCCTAGCAACATTAAATTAAATCTTAGTAGCTCTCTCTATGTACAATCTTCCTTCTGCCTGGCTACCAGCTGTTTTCCCATTTCTGCTGTTTACTGTTTTCCCTGTCCTTCTGCATTTTTCATGCCTTGCTATTTACTTATATTTTTTTTCAGTGGATTCAATTAAAAACACATTACAGTAATAAACTGGGAGAAGGTAGTGGGATGACGTTTTAAAGATGAGCTAGCTCTGCAGGCATCACTAGACCTCACCAACCAGAGGGTCTGCAAACCTATTAGCTTCCTGTGCCAGGGAAGATTCTTTCACAGATGTTGAAGCAACATAAACAGTAACTAATCTGAAAGCTAAAATGGAAGAATATTTATGGTCTGGAAGCTACAAAAGTCCACAGAGATCCCAGACAAGTCTGGATTTATTTTTAGTGCTAAGAGCTATTTGGGCTTCAGGATGTTTGTTGCCAACTTGCAATTCTGAATTTTTTGATTAGTGCTTGAAGCCTTATTACTTAGTTTGCAACATTAATGCCAACAGGAACAACGACTGTACTTTGGAAAACTCATGTTTAGAGAGATATAAAATACATAACCTGCTTCACAGAAAATTAAAATATTGCTCCATTCCTTATCCATGAATTGCCAAAAATGTAATTGAATATATTTCAATAGCAGCAGTAGCAGAAGAAGCAAATATTATTAATTTCAGAGCCAGATATTATGATTTTTTGTTCTCAGGTACTCATGTATTTTCCAGATAGATGTGGCACCAGACTTCCCTGTGATGCTATCAGTTTGAATGACTCACTTATGACTGTTTTAAGAGACTTAAAAATATCTTTTAATCTTTATACCTTTCACATGGGCAACAAGGGTGGAACTTACACAGGCAGAACATCACTTTTGAGGGAAGAGATAACATTTTGTATTGATATGTTGATGAAAATGCCTGGAAACAAAGTGAAAGTTAGGCAGCGGCACTAAGAAATAATGAAGAGGTCAACAAAGACTGGCTTCCCAGAAGGATCATTAATACAGCCAGAAAAATAAAGTTACTTATTTGGGTAAGAAGCTTGTCATCATGGATTTCATAGATGTAAATATCTTGACATCTCTCAGCTCCTGAAAATAAATTGAAAACTGTCTTGGCTGGACCTAATCCTCTGGAGCAGCCTTGTGCTGGTGCCATGGAAAATCTACTGAGTTTTAAACAGAACTCATTTGACTTGTGGTAATACTTGCAAGGCTTCTGTATGTGAGGGCATTGAACCAAACACCTCCAGGCTTGTGTTCCTACACCCTTCGTTCTGGGTTTGGGGACAGGGTTGCTTTCTGACAAACTTTGTTTGAGCATTCACTTGGTAGGTGAGGTGTCTGAGTCCTGTGCTACTTATGTCCTCTGGACTGGATGGCCAAGGCACTCTCCATGGGTAGACCAGCTGTTCACTGCCACTGCTCCTTCTCATGCTCCACCTGCCTAGTCTGTCTAGGAATTAAAAAATATACACAGCAATTGTCTCATCACATAGCACAGTCAAGTTGCAGAAATAAATTTTGCGCTTGTGGTGAGATCCACAGAAATCTGTGACTGTGGGTTCTGTGAAAGATGTATGCTGATTTGTGGCAGTAAAGGACCTTTCCAATATGGCGATGTAACTCTTCATGTAATTTTGCAAATCCTTAATAATAGCACTATGACAAAAACATGGACCAAGAGAATACTTTCAGATACAGCAGGTATCAATAAAACAAAGCTAGCAATTTCTTGTGCCAGATGGTCAGGTGTGTATTTTTGTATGCATTTATCACAGGGTATCCAGAGAATATCTGGCTTTACTCATTATTCAGACCAGCTCAGGTTCAGAAAAAGTTATTTTTTGTGAATTTCTAATTAGATCTGATTGAAATTATTTTATTTAGCTAAACAACAGTGCTTCCATGAGTAATGATCATTCCATGTTGAATAGTATGAAGGAATGAAGAGGGCATGTGTTATAACTGGCCAAAGCAGAGCCATCTCCAGGTGTGGTTAGAGCAAACTTCATCCCAAACTGGCCTTCACAGTAATGCATAACATTAATGCCTCTGCTCTGAGAGATCTCTGCAAGTCTTGAGAGATGGAAATGCCCCGCAAATAATACCTTCCCACTCGGTATTTGTATTCATTGATGTGAAGAACAGTGTCCCCCATATGTGCATCAGCTTTGCATTTAAAGAAAGTTAAGGTTAATAATTACTTTTCTTTTCCTCTCACTTACCTATAGCTGTTCAGTAAGAAAGACTGAACTTTTAATAAAAAGTTATTGTTTGAAATTGGAAATTTTATGTTACCTGGGTGCATGTCATTTATTTTCTGTATGCTCGGCATAGATAGGCCATGGTTGCTCTGTCACATATTCAGCTGACCAAGAGTTGTCAGCATGGTGCTTTCTGAGTTGTCAGACATGGTGCTTTCTGAGTGAAACACAACACAGAGTACATCCTGGGGGGAATGAGAAGTATTTACTGAATCAGGCCAAGACATCGCCTTTGCTATAAAGGTTAGGACTTAACCATGTTAATATTATGGATAGCACTAGGAAAGGAAACTATAAAATTGTAAGAATTAAAGTTGTGTTTTTGCAGTGAAAAATTCCTCTAACCTTGCATGTTTGAAAGTGATTGTGTAGGCATAACAGTGGGGGTTATGTCAAGCAGATAAACGACAGTGGAAGGTCTCACTGTCCCAAAAGAAGGAGGATGGCTAAGAAAAACAAGGCAAGTAGTTGTGGAATCAGAAAAATAACTAACTAACTAACTAACTAACTAACTAACTAAATAAATCACGGGCCCATCCAGTCATAAGAGGAAAAAAAAAAGGGGGGGGGGGGGGGGAAGAGAAATTAAAGGTTGGTCAAATAAAATTGTACATATATGGTATAGTAAAAAGCATTAAGTAGGTTGTGAACCTGGAGTATTCAGCCAATGAGAAAATGGGAGGAATCAAGTGTAGGGTAATAGGGTGTATAAGGTTTATGGTGTACTTCTGCTGTGTGCTCCTGAATGATTTTATGAAACACTGCTTCATCTCTGTCATTTGTGCTGACCACCAGAACATGTGACAAGACCAGCACCACATGGAGATCCCAGACCACTCAGAGCTTGTGTGTTATGCACTGAGGAGACAGAAAAACACCTTGGCTTCACTCTCCTCCTGCTCTGTGCAGTCTGTGGCGGGTGGGGAGGGAGGGAGTTTAACCCTAAAACTGAAAGGAGAGCTTAACTGTCCTGCTGATAATGGCCAGGGCTGATTCATCTCCCTTCTGTGTGTCCAGAAACGTGCATAAACTGTGCAAGGTACCGAAGGGGGAAGAACTGTATTTAGGAAATGGGTAATAGTAATTCCTATGTCAAGCTGGCTGCAAGTTCTGTGAGTACATAGAGCTACACGCCGTTGTACACTGCAGGTGCAGTTAAGATGCAGGCGTTTTTCAGAACATCTCTTTCTCTCCCGGCAATGGCGGCGTTGTCATTCTCACATAGTGGTTTATACATGGGGCCAGGGGCCTGTCAGCCTCCAAGGGAGCCTGGTCCAGGCTGCCCTGCAGATGGCAGTCCTGCACTGTGACCGCCTGTCAGAGTCGTGTTCCAAAGCGCTGGCTTTATCGTATAGGGGATACTTGCCTTTTACCTTAAGATTGCTGTGAACCAGACCGTGTCCCAGAATTTTATGGATTCAGTAAAACATGCTCCAGAGAAGAAGGTTCATAGC
Organism: Heteronetta atricapilla; assembly: GCA_011075105.1. Classification (NCBI taxonomy): domain Eukaryota; kingdom Metazoa; phylum Chordata; class Aves; order Anseriformes; family Anatidae; genus Heteronetta; species Heteronetta atricapilla. The sequence goes on from CM021735.1 coordinate 64,277,076, forward strand.
TGCTATTTAGTTTTGCAAAACAAATGCGAAGATTTACTATGCTGCAGGGTCATTTGTTTCAAAGGTGTGTTGAGTAGATCATGAAGTATTCTCAGCTGCAGCCTAGGTCACATTTCAGCCCTTGCTGACTAAAAGCTTTGCCTGGAGGTATTGCACTCACACTTTCACTTTGGTCTAGGCAGTAAAATAAATAAATAAATAAATACAAAAAAAATAAATAAATAGATAGAGCTTTCTCTCCATAATATTTGCCAAAATACTTTCCCATCAAATTCTCCTCAAAAATAACCCATGGGGGAGAGGGACTGGACTGAGAAGGGTGGAGATAGATGGGAAGGACAAAAGGCACCTTTGCAACACCATGCTGTCCCTGTCGTGCTGTCACTGTGCAGCACTGCCATTGCTGCTTACGCTCCATGGGCTCTGCACTGAGCTCACCAGGCCCCAGCATTGCGGCTCATCACAGTAGCACTGCCTGCACCTGCCTGCAGCAGCCTCTGGCCTTTTGGAGCTGGGACAGTGATGTCTCCATTGATGAGATGGCTGTTTATGGTCTGCTTTTAGTCTTTATGTGGCACCACATTTTACATAGATCTGTGACTCTTAGCGTACAGCAAGTTGAAAAGCAAACACATCCTGGGCTGCTTTAGCATGAGTAGAGACAGCCGGACTAGAGCAGTAACTGCTCCTTTCTATTCAGTACTGCATGCATCTGGTATGCTGTCTCCAGTTCTGTGGCCCTCAGTATAAGAAAGCTATCAAGAAACTGGGAAGAGTGTAATAAAGGAGCTATAAGGTGGTAGGGGGTTGAGCATACGATATAAGAGAGGCAGAGGGAAGTGGGCTTGACTAGTTTGGTGGTGAGAATATTATTAGGCAACCTAATAGTTGCCCTAAGATACTTGCAGGGCAGTCAGGATTGTATGATCCAGATGCTTGTCAGCACAATATAGATAAAAAGTAAACTTCCCCTCTCCTTGCCCCATTGTTTCCTTGTTTTCTGCTATCTTTCTGTACATTTCATTTGTCTTATTCTCATATTCAGCTGTCATGGTTTTAGCTGGAATAGAGGTAATTTTCTTCATAGAGGTTCATATGGTGCTGTGTTTTGGACTTTTGATGAAAATAGTGGTGATAACACACTGATGTTTCTATTTGTTGCAGAGCAGTGCTCACACAAAGCCGAGGACTTTTCAGCTTCTCATGCTGCCTTGCCAGCAAGGAGTCTGGGGGTGCACCAGAAGCCAGGAGGGGACACAGCCAGGACAGGTGATACAAACTGGCCAGGGGGATATTCCATACATTTGATCATGCTCAATAATAAAAGCTGGGGTAAAGAAGGAGGAAAGGGGGTATGTTCAGGGAGATGGTATTTGTCTTCCCAAGAAACCATTACATGTGATGAGCTCTGCTTTCATGGAAGTGGCTGACACCTGCCTGCTGATGGGAAGCAGCGAATTAATTCCTTGTTTTGCTTGACTTGCATGCACAGCTTTTGCCTTACCTAGTAAACTGCCTTAATCCCAACTAATGAGTTCTCACACTTTAATGTTTCCATTTCTCTCCCCCATCCCATTTGGAGAGAACAAATGAGTGTCAGCATGGTACTTAGCTACCTGCCAGAGTTAAGCCACAACACCTTTAAAGTCAGCATATCCACACCACCACTGACAGCAGCATTTTCCTGCACAAAGTATTTCAAGGGTCATTTTATACTTCCAGGACTATCCATCATAGTCAGCAGATGCGAGTACTTAAAGGTAAAGAACCAGGTACAGCACAGCATACCATTGTATGCCTTTGCAGTACAGATTTCTACATGTTACAAGATTGTGTACAACACACAAGTATCCATAGTCAGCAACAGCTACTGATCATTTGTGGGACTACTCAGGTATTTCTTGGGCCACATGTAGAAGCAGCCACAGAGCATGTAACGTTAGATTTACATGACATTATTAGCATTTTTAGCACTTAAAATGGGATGTTCATTTTTAAGGCTTCCATTACTATTACTTGAGTGCACAGACTTGTTTCAGCTGGAAATACATCTAAATATGAAAAAAAAAAAAAAAAAAAAAAAAAAGCAGCCCAGGAATGCATTATGAAATGCATTGGAATGCAGATAATGTAGATAAATCCATAAAATCAAGAATGACTTGAAGATCTAGGTTTTTCGTTGTTGAAGATTGAAATAACCAGGAAGCAGCTTCAAAACATGCAAATGGATGCATATTTCCACAAAGATATTATTAAAATGTGAATTATTTTTCCAGAGATGAGACAGAAGCCAGAAGTTAACGTTTATTTAATATGTTTTAATATGAGACAGACACATAGAGGATAAGCCCCCAGGGTTGTGAGTAGTGTTCCAGACATAATTTCTGGGGAAAATAAAATAAAATAAAATAAAATAAAATAAGCTGTCAAATTTGAGAGACTGGGATTCCAGGCAGCACAAAAATCTGTACATCACTTTTATTTCTTGCCTCTGCATTCATCTGTGCCTATTATTTACTCTTGGCTTGTGTGGTCCTGAACTTTTAGTGAGCAAAAGCCTTCTCCAGCGCAAGAGGGTAATTAAGGAGAAAAACACAGAGCTGTAAGTATGAAGTGATGAGGGGGACCATAGGTTTAAAAACAGCTGCTGTGGGTGAACAGCTAACACAGCTCAAAGTAGCTCTACAGTCTCTAGGTTATTCTCAGATGGAGGTTTTAGCGCCCAAGAAGCAACAGGGATCATGATGTAGAAATAAGTCTGTCAAGCCATTTCAAAACATGTCCAACTGCATAGTGTACTGAAAGATGTAAATACGTTTATAGACAAAAGATGTATGTAAAACTCTTCCCTAGACACTGAAAGGCCTTTGCAGTGGAGGAAAGTGTGACATGCTGATAACTGCTTGAAAGACAAACAAAAAATGTCAGTGACCCTACTTCATCAGAGAAGCTTTGTATTTTCCACACTGTCACATGCTGAGGGACACTGACTGTTTTTAGTTTTTGTAATATCATGAATGCTTTGCATTTGTCCACTGGGCTTTAATGGTTGGCACATCAAAGACAGAAGATGAATATTAGGGCAAGTGTCTTTTCCCTCCTTAGAATTGAAAAGCTCTTTCATAAAACATAATTATAGTGGAAAAGAGGATGAGAAGTATGTTCAGTAATGTTCTGAGAAATACACAAAATTCTCAACAAAATATGTGAAACTAGATAATGCAATAGCTGAAGTCTTGTACCCTATACCAATTAATCACTGATATTTGCACCAAAACAAAAATCTTTGTCAAAAATTTCAAAAATCCAATCTAAAAATCCCCACAACAGTTTTACAGTGGCCAGAAAAAATCTTTGCTTGGCATTTTTTTCCAAGTTCATAGGTTTTACTGGTGAAGAAAGTGAATGTCATTCAACAGTTGTCTGAGTTTACAAAAAGCTAAGCAGCTCACTCAGAAAATTGTAACGCAATTTCCAGAATCATATTTAGCAGGTCTTGTGTAGTCCTTTCTTCTTTGCTATGACAATTGGACTTAATGAGTGATGTTTCACAGAATCACAGAATCATGGAATTGTAGGGGTTGGAAGGAATCTCAAGAGATCATCGGGTCCAACCCCCCCACCAAAGCAGGTTCCCTAGAGCAGCTTGCCCAGGTAGGCATCCAGACAGGCCTTGAATATCTCCAGAGAAGAAGACTCCACAACCTCCCTGGGCAGCCTGTCCCAGTGCTCCGTCACCCTCACTGTGAAGAAGTTCTTTCACATGTTGATGCGGAACTTCCTGTGCTCCATTTTTTGGCCATTGCCCTTTGTCCTGTCCCCACAAATCACTGAAAAGAGGTTGGCCGAATCCCACTGTCTCCCACAGTTAAGATATTTGTAAACATTGATAAGATCCCCTCTCAGTCTTCTCTGAACAGGCTGAACAGACTCAGGTCTCTCAGTCTTTCCTGACAGGGAAGATGCTCCAGGCCCCATATCATCTTTGTTGCCCTCCACTGGACTCTTTTTGATAGACTTGTTTTGATGCTTTGATGCTGATGAGAAGCATTTCACTCCATGCTCACCTAGGAAAAATGCCATCTGTAGTGCATGATTGTCAGAGCTTACTCTTGCATGCTTCCCTGCATCCCAGTGTTCTGGGAGGAATAACCTTCACCCAAAAGTTCATTAGAAATCTGGGCAAGGTTATTGGGAGCCCTGCCTTTGGTCCCTGACACAGCCTGAGCAGTTTTAAACTAGTTCAGCAAAGTGTCTACAAAGAGACCTGGGTCTGCTCAGCCTGGAGAAGACTGAGAGGTGATCTGATCATCATTTATAAATATCTGAAGTGTGGGAGGCAAATCAACAGGGCCAGGCTCTTTCAGTGGTGTGCAGTGATAGGACAAAGGACAATGACTAAAGACTGGAACACAGGAAGTTCCACACAAGCACATGTAAGAACTTCTTTACAGTGAGGTTCACAGATCACTAGAACAGGCTGCCCCGGGAGGTTGTGGAGTCTCATTCTCTGGAGATACTAAAGGCCCACCTGGAGACTTTCCTGTTCAACCTACTGTAAGGAAACTGCTTTTAACAAGGGGGTTGGACTCGATGATCTGTAGAGATCCCTTCCAACCTTTACAATTCTGTGATTCTGTGATTTTGTGAAATAAGGCATTTTCAGCCTGGAAGTCCCACATAAATTATCCTTTGATGCTATAATCTTTCCCAACAGTGTAAGCGGAGTGTTGGTGCATCTCCATCAGTGCAGGTCTCCTGAAAAATTCTTCCTCAACCAAAACAGTTTATTTCAAACTATGTGTAAACAGCTAGTATTCCACTTGCAAAGATTTTGTCTGCTGTTCCCAAGGTGCAAATATATGTTTGGGCTTTATACACTGAACATTACCAAGAGAGCAGCATACTTCTTGGTATGCTGAGGAAAGGTGTCCCCAGTGAGGATGAGCTCTCAATGGGTGCTGCAGCCTCCCTCTTCGAATGAAGGTTTGCAGTGGAAGAGACATAAGCACCTTCCTGTCTGGTACTTTCCCCTCTTTGCAGGATGCTGCTAGAGGAAGTCTGGGTAGCCTAGCCTCAGCAATTCAGTGATTCTGTGATTTTTACTACTTGGTCCTTTTCATTAAAGGCACTTGCAATAGTAAGCACAGCATCACAGGCCCACACTGGTGAGAAACTTGTTGCTAGGCAACACAAACCTTCACAGTGAAGTTCCAATTCCTCTCTGACAAAAATGTCAAGATAATGAATGTTACATCATTGGGTTTCTAAGTTTCTCTAATATTTTCTTTTAATCTGAAATGTGAAGAGAGATGAGAGAAATGGGAACAGGGGGAATTTTGGAATGATGCAAAGAGAAGATGGAAAGTAGAAAACATTCCATGAAGAAATAAAGAGAAGAGCAAGAAGTGCTGGAATGAAGGACACAAATGAAAGGAACAATAGTTGCACTATAGTAGTTACAGAAAATGAACATAGATACAGTGTGCTGTCTTTATAAAAAAATCAGCATTCCACAAAAAGAAAAGTCAAACCAACACAAAAAATACAAACACAGAAATAACTATACTAAATTCAGTAACATATTACTTAGGAAAAAAAAAAAATTAAAAACTTGGAGGAACAAGGACTGGTAGTGATTTTACTTTGCACTGACCAGCACATGTATTTCTATTTCAGTTACATGAACATCCCCATTTTATTCTGGATTTGCTAATACTAAGGTGCTAGACATATGATTGATCTATACGGCTCATTAGTCAATTACATGTAGAAAGCTTTGCTTTGTATAGTGCTACAATCAGAAGACACAATAGCTGTCCAGCATCCTGCCCACATCAGCCAGGGTGCTATTTTTTCCCATGAAGGTGAAATCAGCACCCCCTCTACCTTCCACAGGGCCCCAACTTTCTTACTTCAGCCTCATCGCTTTTTCTCCACAATTTTTCCATGTGAGATAGCCTTCTGTGAGCAGTCCATGTGGTGGAACCCTGTGTGAATACATGGTCAGAGCTGGCAGGCTCAAGTCTAAAGAGCTTGTGGAGAGAAACAGTCAGGAACTGCCCACTGCTAATGTGGGTAAACAGCGGCCATTTGTCATGCTATTCATCTGCTGAATATCTAGGGCACACCACAAAACAGGAGACATTCTTCAAAAGCAGCAACTGAAGTAGGCTAAGATCAGAACAAGACAGCTCAGCACAGTTCTTTAAGACAGTTATTAATCACTCCAAAGATAAAGCAAATTGGACAGAGTGCCATAAACAGGAAAGCCCAAAGCGGTATACTACAGTGAGGTGCCAGACCCATTCATTTTCTGTCAGATCATGTCAGAGCAAAGGCAAACTACCCCAGACAACTATGAAAATGTATCACTTATTTGTTTGTGTTTTTTTCCCCCACCTCTATTTCTTGAAAGATCTGAGCATGAGATCTGTGTAGCCTAAGCCTGTTTAGCTTTGCTGCACACAGGCACAGCACCAGAGTGAGTTTGTGGCCAAACCTTGTGCAGACAACTTGCAAAGCACCTTTCTCATTTACGTGCTCAGTGCACTCAAGCTCTTCATCAGAGCTGTCTTTACTAGTACATAGGAAATTACTGCAATCTTTCAAAGAAAAACAAAGAAAACCAAGCATCAGCCCCAAATGCCTGGCTTTTTCTTTGGCTGAGCTCCCAAGCAATCCCATCTTTCATAATTAGCAGGCATTTACGCTTTCATGTTTATTTCCTTATCACTGCTTGTTTTCACTTGGGCCCTTAAAATACTCTGCTAGGACCTGTGCTCCTCCTTCAGGTATAATAGCCCCTTCCATGAGCTCAAAGGCAACAGAAGGAGCTTCTGAGCTCCAAAATTGGTGCTGCTCACAGCATGAGTTCTTTGCAAGGCAAACACTTTAGCCGAAGGATAGAGTGTAATTCTTGCAGTTCATTGCTTAGAGAGTTCAGGATAACTCCTTAGTAAAGGACACCTTTTTCTGTTGAAAAATGAAGTGTTTGCTGAGGGGGCCCGACAACACCTTCCTCCCAGTTCTCTTTCAAACATTTTACTTTGAAAAGCAGGAAAGACTGGTGTGAGGTCAGTCCTATCTGTAACAGATACAACCCACCCAGGCCACTGGGAATGTCAAAGAACTGGAGAACTTCTCTTGTAAAGACAGGGTGAGGGAGTTTGGGTTATTTATCCTGGAGAAGAGAAGGCTCTGAAGCCTTCCAGTGTTTAAAAGGGATCTAGAGGGAAGAGGGGAGGGTGGGGGGGTGGGATTCTTTATTAGAGAATGTACCGGTAGGACAAGGGGTAACAGTTTTAAGCTAAAAGAGGGGAGGTTTAGATTAGATATTAAGAAGAAGATTGATTGCCCTTGTAGTCACTGCCAACCTGCATATGGAAACTTCTGTGGAAACAATCTGCATTCCTGGTTGAGCAGCCTGGTTCCTCCATCACTTTACATGCTACCTGAGTACTAAGTAGCACCCACTGAGTAAAACAGGACGTCACATCACGACCTCTTCTTCAGCACATGCTGTCACCACAACCCAGCCTCCTCCTTTTTGCTGTAGGCCTCCTGCAGTATTTCTCCTGTGCATACATTAAGTTCGGGTGGATTTGCAATAATTACAGTGGGGCTATTCACTGCATGTGAGACACAAAGGGAAACCTGACCCATCTATCTGCAGCTGACAGTAGTAGTTCTCGTTTCTGAGCTGCTGTGACAGGGTCAGGACATCTGTAAGGCTGGATTTCTGTTGAAATGTTTCAGCTCTTTTATTTATTTCATGTTAATGAAAACTCAATCTCATTTTCCTATTTTAAAGAAGTGAACACTTGTGCAAACAATATTACATTTATGAATACATTAATTATGAAAAATAATTCATTTTGAAGTAAATGTTAATTGAATGGGTATCATGAATATAGATAATAAACCTACTTGAATAATTCAGAAATACTAATCGTTGGCACTGGTAAAAATCAAGGTATTTATCTACGTATATTTATACAGTATGATGATGATATAGTGCAGAATAATGCATGTCAGTCCATGAACATGGACTCAAAGCCCCATCCAACCTGGCCTTAAACACTTTGAAGGATGGGGCATCCACAGCTTCTCTGGGTGGCATCCCTGCCCATGGCAGGGGAGTTGGAACTAGATGATCTTTGAGGTCCCTTCCAAGCAAGCCATTCTGTGATTTTGTGATTCTATGCACTTAATTGCAAATCATTGAAATAACTGAAGTTGTGTTTCCCTTCACTGGATGCTCTGGTATGTGCTATTGTCTGCAATATAAATTACCTGTACTTCATAAAACTCAGCCTAGTCACATTTGGAAAGAAGACGTGGTAAAAGAAAACCAACAGCATCCTGCCTCGTATCAGGAATAGTGCAGCCAGCAGGACCAGGGAGGTGATCGTCCCCCTGTACTCTGCTCTGGTGAGGCCTCACCTGGAATACTGTGTTTAGTTTTGGGCCCCTCACTACAACAAGGACATTGAGGCCCTGGAGCATGTCCAGAGAAGGGCTACTAAGCTGATGAAGGGTCTGGGACACAAGTCCTGTGAGGAGCGGCTGAGGGAACTGGGGTTGTTCAGTCTGGAGAAGAAGAGGCTCAGGGGAGACCTCATTGCCCCCTACAACTGCCAGAAAGGAAGGTGTGGGGAGTTGGGAGTCAGCCTCTTCTCACAGGTAACTAGTGATAGTACTAGAGTGGCCTCAAGTTGTGCCCTGGGGAGGTTTAGTTTGGAAATGAGGATGCATTTCTTCTCAGAAAGAGCAGTCAGGCATTGGAGCGGGTTGTTCAGAAAGTCACCATCCTTAGGGGTGTTCAAAAAAAGGTTGGACATGCTTAGGAACATGCTTAGAAACATGGTTTAGTGGTGACAGTGGTGGTATGGGGATGGTTCGACCCGGTATCTTCGAGGTCTTTTCCAACCTTAATGATTCTATGAAAAGCAGCATGGCTATCTTTGCTTCAACCAGCTGAGGAGCAACCAGCTGAGTAGCAGCAGGTGTTGATGAGTAACCAACAAAGAGTGAGGGAGAGATGAGTGCAGCTGTTTTAAGAAGCAGTACCCCCAGTTCTTCCACTGTTCTGCTGCAGCATATTGTGTAGGCTTCATTGGAGTCTGTTCTTTGGATCAGTATAATGAATATACTATCTCTTTCATAAATTTCTGGGCTTTTAACAAACCTGACTGTGGTCCTAAAATAAAGACAGCAGGGGTAGATGGGGAAAGAGCAGCATTCTTTCAAAGTAATATTTTTAAGGGAAAAAAAAAAAAAAAAAAGGCGGCAGTCAGGGCTCCACGCGGTCGTCGGCTTCCGCGGAAATGGCCCTCGTGCGGGGCGGAGGGGGCTGGTGGAGAGGGAGGTGGAGCGGCGGGGGGCGGCGTGTGGGCTTGGCCGACTCCCCTCTGGGTTGGATGGACTGCTCCGTCCCGAGGCATGCTGGGAGCTGTAGTTCTGTGGTGCCGGGCG
>MU014489.1:6997-35872 GCA_011075105.1 Heteronetta atricapilla
CGGGCTGCCCAGACAACTGCCTCCTTGCTGCTCCTCACGGCGTGCGGGTCCCTCGCAAAATGTGAGCTAAACTCAGAGCTTCTGAGAAAGACAGTGGGTCTGTCGTGTGGTAACGCTCCAAACTTGATTACCAGACCGCGACTGGATCAGCCTATCGAGCTCAGATCCTGAGTTCTCACCCACCTGTTAGCCGAAGCCAAGGCGGGCAGCCTGGTGTCGTTGCATCAAGCGCTTAACGCTTCTGTAGGTACAAGAGGTTTGGTGCTGAAGGTGTCCTATTGGGATTGGGCACCTGAATTGGCTTAGTGGCTTTTGTTTTTATAAGCACGAAGTCTGTTTCCATTTTTCCCACTTGAAGTTAAAGGAGTGTTCTGCTTTCCTCAGGTTCCAGAGTAAGGTAGCATGTCTTTCTCATCTTATTTTGGGGGTGTACTGCTGGAAAGTATTGGCAAGAATAACATCTTGGTGATGAGTGGGAACCATTAGGATTAAAATTAAACAGGTGGTGATCCTTTTTGATAATGAGGCGTTCTGCCTTACTATTAGCCTGTGGTTAGTGTTACTGTGATTTATTCCAGCGTATTTCTTACAACAGTGGGGTTTGCAGTGTCAATCTTAATGGCAGCAGATCTAGGACAGTCGTGGTCTCTAGTTTTGGGGGTCTTATGTGACAGCTATAGGATTGAAGATCTTCTGGGGGATTTTCAGGAGTAAAACTGCAGGTTAACCTGTGACATGTTCCTGATGAGCTTGTTTGCTCATAGGAGCAGAGCTGAGTGCATCTCTTTTTGTTTACTTTTCTTTTTTTAACTTCGTTCTCGTTTGTGTGTATTTGAAGGGTGCAAACAGCTATGGACAGCTTGGTGTTGGTCATAAAGAGGATGTGCTGATACCTCAGTCACTGAAAGATGTTTCCTGCAAATGTGAAGACATTAAGAGCATTACTGGAGGAGGGGGACATTCTGCAGTTATCACTGGTAAAAACATTACACTTGCAAGGAGTGTGTGACAGCCTTAAAAAATGTTTCCCTCTTGATTTGGTGCTGCCACCTATCTTTGGCTTTTGATTCTGAGCTTTGTTGCAAACTTTTAGTTGCAAAATAAGTTCCTCTGGTGCTTGTTAATATTTTGGGCAACTGCCTCTGTTTTGTTTATCTTCTGTGGTTATTTAATGGATTTGTGAGGACAGTTTCTTTACTTGTTTTATATAACAGCTTTTGGTACAAGGCTGTTAATTTTCCTGTATTGAGGATGGGGGGCAGGGGAAGGAGTCAAGTAGGAGGTTATTCAGTCCTGAGAAGTTCTAGTGTAGGGAGCAGAAAATAGTGTATGCCTTTGAAAGGCTCTGCTGTGGGCTAGTTATGTTAAAGAAGGGATATAGAGAGGTGTGAATGGTATGAAACACTTCAGATAACAGGTTCCTGTTTTACTACATAGATTGTTGCCCTTGGCTCTAGGTAGCTGTGCTTATTCAAAGATGCTTATGCATCAGAAATAGCTCTTTCTCTTTTTGTGTAATTGCAGTGCGTAAAATGACATGGTCAGTTGTCCTGGTCTGTCACAGGATCTCATGGCATACAGACTTCTCGTTTTAGTCAGTCAAAGGGACATGATTTTATTTATTATTCCAGGTGGTGGAGAACTCTTTGTGTGTGGCCATAACAAAGAAGGGCAGCTGGGACTGAATCACACAGACGATGTACTGCGTTTCACTTTGTGCACTGCTCTGTCTGACTTTCATGTAAAAGCAGTTGCCTGTGGTTGGGATTTTACAATCATATTAGTAGGTAAGTCTGCCTCTGCAGGAGCTGGGGAAAAATGGTGATGTAGAGAACACTCTGCAAGTCCACATTGCTTTTGCTTGTGCAGTGCATGGCACTCAAAAGTTTTAAGCTACTTGCATTGCAAACTAACTTCGTCCGTGTTTCTTGTATCACCTCATATCTATTTTACTAAACATAATGCATAAAACCAGAAGCCTGTGTCCTCAGCGGCTTTGAAAGAGGAGATGCTAGGTCTTTTTTGAGTTGCTTCACTGTGACACTTTTGCCTGTTGGAATGTTACGGTGCTTTGCTTTTGCTGGCTTACACGCTGATCAGACTCTAACACTTTATTTTGCAGGAACTGGCCTAGTTCTGTCCTGTGGGTCTAATGCTTTTGGACAAGTAGGAGTTCCTCAAATTTCAGATCCATGCTTGACTCCGCAAAAGATTGAGGTAAAGATTTAAAAGGAATTGTGCTTTTTTGCTCTGAATGTTATGTTGCTTACAGCAATTAAGGACCTGGTGACCTCAGCAGGATTTAAGCTGGGCTCTTCAAATGTTTTTGAAGGAGTCTATCTGGTGAAATTAATTTACTAAGTAAAGGACCAAAGATGGTCATAGACTCGGAAATGACAAGCTAACGCTGCTTTTCTTGCTGTATGAAGTTGCCTGCTTGTTACAGAAAGCTGTCTGTTTCACTTGTGATTAGAACAATTAATGAATTTGGATGACATCTGTGGAATGAGTGTGATACTCAGGTGGTGTGAAGTGTTATTAAAGCTAATGAAACTGTTTTATTTCAGCTGAAGTTTTGTCTCAAGTTTGTAAGAGACTAGATATGTTTGGCTGCCTGCAATTTACTCATACCTTTGCATACCTTGTTCAAGACTTGTGCTTAACTGTTTGAATGATGGCTTGTAAAACAAAATAGCCTAGCAGTAATCCAGCCTGAAAAAAATAAATTCTGTGTCAGAGTGCAACAAAATTAGTGATGTCAATTCTTCTGATACATTGCTCTTTTGCTTCTTGTGCAGCTCTGGTTTTTAAGTATGTGTTATTTTTCAGGTACCTTTATGACTGTACAAATTTCTTTCCCACTGTGAGAACTGTAGTATTATTTCATGGTCTTAAAAACCTTTAGATAAAAGCAAGCTTGGTCATACCCAAAATAATATCAGTACGGGAAAGCATGTAGCTGTAGGAAAATCAAACTGAGAGTATATACTTTAGTTATATACTTTGAGACTAAGATTATTTTTACTTCTGCATGTAAAGGAACCAAAAACTACATTGACTTGCTTTTTCTTTAACCTCCAGTATTTATCAAACGTTATCAGTTTCCAAGGAAAGAGGATGGAAAGCTACATAACAATTTCTCTGTCGTCCAGTACCTTCAACTGTAAGTGCTAAAGGCTGGACTCTGGCAGTGTAGCTCATGTTGTTCCTGCAACTCGTGGAAGTTTATGGTGGTAGCTGTAAGAAAGATGCTGCTCAGTGTGAGTAGAGAGTTCAGAATATATAGTTTGAGTTCAAACTGTTTGCTTCAACACGTTTTAAGTAGTAGGTACTGAGACTTCTGTAATATCAGAAAGGCTTTTTGATGTTGGTTGCAAGCCTACCAGGGTAAATAATTTGTCACAGGAGTTCTAATGAATCCCGAGTTTACACTGTAGCTCCTTATTTGAGAAACACTAATAAAACTCTTTTCCATCCAAATGAACTCTCATGTGTAAGGCAAGTGATAACCTCAGAGCATGAAGGACACTCTGACAATAAACAGCCTCATGGTTCATGCCAAACTTTGTGTTTCTGAGTTTTGTGATGATCTGGGATTAACTCAGGAGAGGAGGACAACTGACAGTCTGCTAGTGACTAGGGGTTACCTCACATGATGCTCTATGTCCTTGACATTTCCTGGGATCATCATTCCAGTATGATGCCTTGAAAGTGATGGCGTGGACAGTGCAAATTCGAATCAGTCTCCTCCCTGACCACAGGGACCAATTCATTACTCTGGAATATTTTACCTTTCGTTTTGTATCCTGTTCAATTCTTGGACTTTATGCGATCTGTTTCATGTAGTGAAAGATCTGTGAGAAGAAAAATAAATTTGCAGGGTAATCAGAACTGGGGAAATATCAGAACTGACGTGCTTTGTGCAGACATAACTCACTTGTTTAATGCATGCGTGCTGTCGTATAGCTGTGCTACAGTCTTCTGTTGTAAGATCATTTTAGCACCGCCTATGCTGAAGGTTGCCCATCTGCTGTATTGTTTGTGATCACAGGACTTGGGAAGCCTGAACTGCTTGAAGGAACTTATTATTGCTGGTCTCGAGTATTTGTTGTGAAGGTTTTAGGATAATTGTTTGGGAATGTGAAGTGAAAATTAAGAAACAAATGTATTTGTATTGCCAAGATTCTTTTTTTTTATTTGAGGATTTTGACTGTGCCTTTTCATTTATTGCTATAATGCTGTACCACCATTTGCCTTGCTTCATATATATATACACGTGCACACGATATATATATTTAAAGATGTTTCTACTAATTTTTATTGGCCAGAATGCAATTCCTTTGTAGCACAAAACATTGGTGTACATTGTGACATGCAGGCTGGAGTTGTGAGAACTATTTTCATAGTGTTCCACTAATGTGTTTGTTGTATTTTGACTTAAGAGGTAAAAAGTATGAAAACTATTATTATTATTATTATTGTTTTTTACTTGAGCAGTCCCTTAAAGAGAAGGTTGTGGATATTGCTGCAGGATTGAGACATGCCCTTGCTGCTACAGGTAAATGTTACTACTGTTTTATCACGTCAGTAGCAAAGAAAGAATACTATAATGTGTGGACAGTAAACGTGCTAGAAGCATCTTCCTGGAAATCTCTGGTGAGAATTTGTTTTCCAAGAACTGAAAGTTTGGGAACAAGGTGTTTTTGTGATGAGTGGAAAACTCATACAATTATTTTCTCCTGCTCTGAAGAAAAGCATAAAAGAAGACTTTTCCTGGAAAAAATATTTCTGGTCAATCAAAATATCTTAGGTATTTTGAATTTTTTAAATCATAATATGCAAAAGAATTAATTTTGTATAAGATGTTTCAAAATGATAATGCACCTGAAATGTGGCTATTTTTATGATCTAATTAAAATAGACACCTGGGGAAAAAACAAACAAACAAAAAAACAAAAATGAACCTGCTCTTTTACTGATGGGAGAGGAGAGACCTTCTCAGAGTTTACTCATACACCTTTGAAAATCTGCTCCTCTAACTTCCTTCTGTTGTCTTCTGTGTGTATACTTGGGAGGGCTTTAATTTCTAAATATTTCTTTTTTAGATACTTCTTACATACTTTGAGTTTGTTCATGGAATAATTAGAAATCAAAAACTTGCAATTGGCATGATTGCATTGCAACAACAAACTGCACTTGCTCTTTCATTTCAGTTTAGTTTTGCATGAACTTCAGTATGGATTCCAGGTAGTGGAGTCTGGCTGAAGGTGCGAAGGAGACACCTGGAAGAAGAGTGGGATTCCTGGTGCTTGTAGGAATATTGGGAATTAAGCTGTCCTGAGCTCTGCATTTAGAAGATACCTTGTTTTAGGGCTAGGTCAAGTCTTTGGCAGTTCTTGAGCAGAAGACTAGTGGCTTCACTCCTTCACTATGCTGGATGCACAATCAAATTAGCACAAAGAGAAGGGAATCCTGTTACTGAGTCCTTGATAACTTTCTAATATAGGCCTCAGCTTAGTATCTTACTAGCAGTTTTTTTGTTACCTGTACGATGAGGCTAGAACTGTTTGTAGCTTGATTATATCATAAACATACGAATAACCCTGGTGACATCTGGTTTTGGCACAACAGGCTTTTAAAGTATAATTGCAAGTAGTGAAAATGGGGTGGATGTACCTTTAATGAGTTAAGTGATTTTGTTAGTTATTGTCTTACTCTCTTCTGTGTTTACTCTGGGAAGAGAGCGGCTTGGTGTTGCAGTGGGGCACTGGCATGGCATCTCGGGCAAAGCGTGCCAACCAAGGAAAAACACTCCCCCTGTTCTTGTCTGCAAAGGAGCCCTGTGAAGTGACAGGTAATTCAGGAATGTCATTTCTTTATATTTCTGCTCTGACACCTTTACAGTTTTGAGTAGTATGTGACCGAAAAGCGGAAGCTTTTGTTATAAAAATCATTATCATGATGTTACTTACACTTGATACGGCTCTGTATTTTATATCTATGCATGAAATGGTACCTGCTACACAAATTTTATGAGACTGATTTTTCTCTAGGCCTGGAAGATGTAAAAGTGAAGAGAGTTACTGCAAGCTCCTATCATTCCGTGTCACTTACAGGTAGGACTTAGATACAGAAGTGAAAATCCTCATCTCAGCCTATAAAGGTGCTTTGTGCTTTGGATACTTTAGTCAATTTTGGCTGGGCTGGTGAAATTTGATCTGGCATAGCACTGGTTGGCTGTTTTGTAGTGGTTTTGGATTGTGAGAACTTTCTGTTTTTAAGACCTGGATTCATTTGTTGAATTCTGAGATCTGGTTGTTGTCTTCATAGGGTCAGGTATGACTTAACCCTTATAAATAAGTAAGGGTCTGGGCTCTTAGTCGTTAGAAACTCTGAAAGGATTTGGGAAATCTCTGCAGCTGCAGCGCGACATAGCATCAGGTAACTCTGGTTGGGTGAGTACTGGCCTGAGCACAACCCTTTGTGCGAAAGGGCGTGTTAGGTGGCAGGAAAGGCTGCTGCAGCTATCCTGCTTCTGCCACCTGAAATGATGGCTGTGCTGCGTGGGAATGTGAGATATTAGGCAGTTCTACTATAGCAGTGTGTTTGTCCGTGTGAGGCTATGTAAGAGCACGAGGCTTATTAAAAGCTGCAGGAAATTGCTTTGATCACCTAGGCACTTGCATAACTTGTGCCATTTGTTCTTTGATCTCTAAGCAGTGCTTCTGTGCTGGATGTTAAATACCTGGTAGTGAAGGTGTAATGAAGAATCTTTTTCTGGTAGAATGGGAGAAGGGGAAACGGAATATCTCTTCATCTGTAATCTTGCAATTCTGAAGTGTGGAAAATGCATTGAACTGTATGAAGACAACTCTATACCAAACTTCATAAGGAGAAGTTCCTAGCAAATATGCAGCCATCTGGTACCTCTGCCATCATTAAATGAAGTACGGGAGTATTTGCTTATGCAGGGAGATTTAGTTGTATAGGGAGATGGTAGGTGTCAATTGCATTGAATTCTGAGATGTAAAGTCTGTATGCGATTAGTGAAGCACAGTCAGGACAAATAGAATCTGCTTTAGCTAATTAGCATTCTCTGTATGTTTAGAGAGCGAACAGATCATTCTTTCATGTTTTTGCTTTTTATTTGAGAGCAGTCTATTTGGCAACAGGGGGACCAAATATAACAAAGTAGGTGCCAAAGCTTTTAATAATGTGTTGCTATGCTGCCCTTCATCCTGCATTAGCTTGTAAAGTTGCTGGTTCTTTTTAAGTTACTGTAGAGTGTAGTATTTAATATGTGAGCATCACTTTTTTTTTCTAGGAATTTCATGGTCAATGATGCGGTTTTCTTTGGCTCTGTTTTATGAGCCACCTGCTGGTAGGATACTGAACACCAGTGATCAGGAGGCTTTTGATAACAATTGTTGAAGTGGGGTGTTACAAACACAAATGGCAGTTCATTTAAAAAAAAAGTTGCTGCTAAGTCTTAGGCTTTAACAAAACTTAAGACACTTTTCAAGAAATGAGATGAGGTTTGAGCATGTGACACCTCTTAGGATCAATTAAACACACATTCTGTAGAGGAACAGGCAATGAGGCAGTGTATTTTAGTTGTGGAAAATGCTTTGTGGGTGTCCATAGTGTTCTGCTTTGTAAAAAGCTGCTTCTGTCATGTCCTTTTTCTTCCTAGAACGTGAGTTTATTTCACACTGAAAAGGAATTTATTCATTTTAGTGAGAGACTTCTAGAAGCCTTGAGTGTTGTGGATTTGTGCACTGAACAACTTTATGGTGCCAGTTATGGTTTGCGGTCTTTCTAGGCCTGTCCTTGGGTGTGTATGGTATCTGTTCTGCTCATGCAGCGGGGCAAAGGCCTAACTTCAGGAGGTCTGACACAGCTTATAGTTTATGTTTTATAACACGGAGGTCTCGAACCTGGGCTGGATGATCTTGTGTTGAAAAGATTTGAACTAATGTTACGTGTTACCTGCAGAAGGACTCATCTGAACAATTCTCTTGTTACTGTCAATTGGTTGTTAGGCTGTGAGCTACCCCAGCTTAGATTGGGGAACCACACAAAGCAGTGTGCATGTTTCTGTAAATGTAATTATTCCTGTGGGTGGAATCCTGGAGTGGGTACTTGCACAAATGCTTCTGGAAAGAGGATGGAGAAAGACAAGTGATTGCTTACAGAAGTCTCAGTAGCTGTGTAGCAGTGCTTTGAGTCATGATAATACTATAATTTTGCTTTGATGGGTAGTATCTGCTTTGATTTTATTTTCTTAGCTGTGTTACGTTAGGAAGTGACTGAGCAAGGTGGGACGAGGAGCATTAGACTGTCCCTGCTTTTGGGGAGTTAATGAATTTGCTGAAGCTGAAGGCAGCAGGAGAGCTACAGGCAGAGCTGGGAGCCTGCAGCTCCTGTAAAGAGACTGTCAGAGCTTCCCAGGGAGGGTAGTTGTATTATTTGCTGCAGTCTACAATTACTGATACTCTAATTTTCGTGTGCAAGAAGTAAAGACGTTGTCCTTTACTCAAAATCACTGAGTTGAGGCAGAGCATGTATATGGTGGTGTTCTATGTATGTCACTTTCAACTCCTTTTACTTCTTTGTTGTAGATGAAGGACACCTCTACGTCTGGGGTAGCAACAAACACGGGCAGCTAGTAATTGAAGAGATTTTCCTTGTTGAGCCCAAGAAGATAGAGACTCATTTTTTTTTCACATGAAAAGATTGGAGTGGTTTGGAGTGGTTGGACCCACTTGGTGGCACAAACAGGTAGGATATGTAAAAAGCAACCAGATGTGGTACTAGAACAGTAAGTTGTCTTAATTACTTGCAAACAGTGATCTTATTAATACTGATTGTATAGTTTTGCATTTTCACCTGGGCAGTGGTTGTCACAGACATCCTTTGGCTTCTGTCCCTGAGGTATTGTGCTTATATATGAAGAGGCTCTAGTATCTTCACAAATGCAGAAGCACCTGCATGTGCATGCGAGAGGAATGCAGCCTCTCTGCGTCATCAGGTTACTGGTTTTCGAGAATATATGTAAGCTTCTAAAGATCATGCCGCTGGGTGAGTTATGACATCTTTGGAGAGAAGAGAGTTAGGTGGAAAACTTTCTTCAGAAAAGAGAGGAGAATGAAAATGTAGCTGCAGCTTCCAAGGTATGTGACTATGGGCAGGAAGGTGTGGGCACAACAATTAGGGAGTGGGGAAGATAATCCTGGCCAAGTGTCTGTCTGACAGCCATGGGGGTTCACAGATACGAGCTGTTCCCAGGTTACCCGAGTCTTAGCTGAGGATCTAGAGAACAGGCAGAGCCTGTCTTTCTCTGCTTCTGCCATCCACTTTGAGAAGACATGGACCCGTTGCATCAGGTGAAATAAATGATACGGCTTTGCACAGCTGTGCTGACCTTTCTGTATTTCAAGACTGAGCTTGGCTTCAAGTGCTGCTCTCGTGCTGCTCTTTAGTGAAGTGGTTAAGGACAGGTAAAATAACGTGCTCAGAAAAAAGTCAAACTAACCTGGTGTTTTGCTTTGGTGGTCAAACCCAGAAAATGTTTAGAAAGGGTAAGTGATAAGAGGCCTCATTAGTTGGAAGAGCATCGCCTGGAGATGAAATGAAACATTTTGTTCTATCTGTACAGCTGTACCATCTCGGGTACCTGTCCAGTGCAGACAGGGTAAAAGATTACCACACGCAGAAGGCTGTCGGGTTAGATCGTTTCCTAGGAAAAGATGAGAGGAGGGTTTTGCAGTAATGACGCTAATGTGTAAAATGATGGTTGATCTGATGAAGGTCACTTGAATGCATTTTAATTGCTGCTTTGTTATGAAATGCAGAGGCAGGAGAGAAATGTAGATAAGTCATCTGAAAGGCATTTGTTGTCTTCATTTGTGGACGGTGCATGCAATTAGCTTCTACTGTTCTACACTGTATGAAATGGTAGTTAAGACTAACAAGAGGTTGAAATTCTTTTTATCAAAACCAAAAAGAACAGCCAGAGTTCTGTTAGCATGCATCCATTTCTGCTTTTGCCTTGTACAAACTGCCAGGTGAGGAAATAAAGAGCAGATAGAAACATTTTTTCTTAGTATCTTGTTGGAGGTTCTCTTCAGAGCCTGTTGGCCTGTCAGGATACAACCTGACAGGTAAGAAAAGGGCAGAATAGCCACAGATGCGTTGTCATTACTTACTGGGTTCTGTAATTATGGATACTGGTTCAAGGAGGGCTTAGACACAGCATGGGTAGTTTTATTGAAATTGAAGTTCTTACATGCTCAGTGTTGTATGAACCTGGTGCTGTAAATATTAAAGGAGCCACCCGCTAATGTCCTGGCTGTGTGACAAAAGTGTCTGCTTTAATTACAGTATACTGTGAACTCTTGGTGTTAGAACTTGGAGAAATGGGATGCATCACCAGAAAAACTAATTAAGCATTCTGTTTCATGGCATTCATTGTTTGATATCCAAATATGTGAGAGAAGTGTTGTGTAAAAAACTGCATTACTCTGGATGCCCTCTTAGCTATAGAAGAGCCGTGCTTGAACTCTGATTTTTAGAGGATGCTATACTGAAAACTTCAGAGCTGGAGTAAATGCTATGTAGTGCTTGGAAACATTTCAGGTGGAGTAAAGGAATTTATCTCAAAATAGGTGGTTCTTGGAAAAGGGCTCAGTGTCACTCTCACTGGAACAGAAATGGTAGAAAAAAAGACAGGATAGCCTACGTTTTAAAAAGAGGGTCTTGTCAATATGGCTTGCCTCACTTTGCTATTCCTTACTGATGTTAAGTAAAATATCCATTAAGTAAAACTTCCCCAAAGTTTTAGGAACTCTATTTATTCATTGTCATTACAGAAATTAAGTAAATATTTTAGTAGGTGATTTTAAGGAGCCAGAGGAGGAGGGGAGTATGTTGACTGACTAGCAGGGATACTTTTTTTGTTAATCTTCAAAGGCAATTTAAGTAAAAATAGGTTAACTTCACAGCTGTATGAGAACTGGTGAAGTGATGCAGTGGTGTAAGTAATTGCTGTATTTAGAATTTCAAATATCTTCAAAAGTTGATGGACTTGAACCTAAATCATATGGAGTAGGGTTTTGAGTGGCCTTTGGCAGCTTTTGAGAATCAATCAGAATCTCATGGGATTTTGCTCAACTGCTAGGCATATTGTGAGCTAAGCACTTCCTGAAAAATCACTTATTGCAGTTATCTGCCTTAACGAAAATGCAGCCCCCTTGAAAACTTTTCCCTGTATGTAGGTAGCTCTTCCCCCATTATTTTTACTTCCTCCTAGCAAAGGAGGAAATGCTGTTGCAGTTTCCTGGTGCTGAAGATGCATAAACTAAAAGCTGCCAAACTTTTTTTGGTTACAGACCCCTATCAGTAAGAAAAAAACATAAACACAACAAAACCAAATTTTTTCAGCATGCACCTTCTATATACATACACTGATTTTGTTTGTAGTACATATAGTTGTACTGCTGTGGCATATTACACAAATTATAAGACATACATGAAAGTAAAAAATAGAAAAGGATGCAATAAAAAGAATAATATTTTTCAATAGTATTTCATATTACTGATTAAGAAAGTTTTCCTGCCCCTCAGTAGATTGTCTTGCACACCCCCTGGGGTGCATGCAGCATGCTTTGGAGGCCACTGATAGAAATGGCTTCTGTTCACTTTCCTCTGGGAATCCTAATGATTACTGGAAAGGAAGTGGAGGAGTGGTTGTTGGATGGGAAAATGAAAGGAGGGGATACTGTAGAATGATGTTTCCATTCAGTGTGAACAGTGGAAACATATCTTGGAAAGACATTGAGGAGGATAGGGGTTTTGCTGCATGAAAGAATGGAAAACTTCTTGTCTAATAGTCTTACTGTGATGCAAATTTATTAGTTTAACATTTTGGTTACTATATCTTAAGTCTATTGTTGTGCTATTCGCTGAAGGTAATGGCATTTCAAGAAACCATGACAAATACTTCTATATGGATTTTTTTTTCCAGAACATTGATCTTGGTCAGAGTAATAATAATAAAGCATTCATAATTGCAGCTAGCTTGACAGCAAATTAGAACTCTTTGGAAAGAAATAGGAAGAAACTGGGTGTGTAAAACCTGGATGCTCACAAATTCTGCTATTTCAGAATAGTATTTTGGTCTTATCTGCCAGATGAGCAGACTTTGGTGTGGAATTAATGGAAAAGTAAATGGTTCAGTGACATTAAAAAGCAACCATCTGGAGGAATAGCAGGCAGTTCCGTGGGTGCTGTGGTTTGACACTTTTAAAGTGAGTCCAGCAGGTTACCAACTCCTTCAGAAAAGAAGGAATACAGCGTAAATGTTTTCTTCTTTCATATTAGGCTTTTCCTCGTGTGTAAACTAGCCTGTTTTTAAAGACTTGCTTTGATTTTTCTTTATGCTATTGGCAAAATTTTTCATTGTAAATCAAAACGAAATAAACTTTTTAAAAATTTCTTTCCCATCAGGTCTTTACAAGTGATTTTAACTGCACCTGAAATCACTCTAATGCCTGTATCTCTTTTCATATGTTACATTCTGCCTCATTCAGCAGCTGTGTTTAATGTCCCGTTTCCAGTCATTTTTCTTGAGAGTTTGGTCAACTGTCTCTTCATTTGCTGTTATTTCTATCGTAAAAGCAGTGAAGTTTCAATAACTTAATTCCTGAGATAGGAATCGCTTGACTGAATAAAGTTAAGGAGTATTTTTGTAGTGTGTTGTCTTGTTCATCCTCGTGGTTAGCAGTTTCCCTTCACATCCAATTCTTTATTCTTTTTAATCATAGAGGTCTCTCTTGGACTATTTCTGGATTTTATCAGTTATTTTAAAAACAGCTGCTACTTTTTACTGAATATTGCAGAGGAGATGCACAATTAGACTTTTACAGCACCGCTAGAACTCCTTCAAAATGAGTTCTGCTGCTGCTAGCGATGTTCTTAGTTAATAACGATTGGTCCAAAAAAGTTAAGGCTAAGAGACTCTGATTGCTTCTTGATCAGGTTCGTGATGATAAGATGTGAACTTTCTAGAGTCTTTGGTTGGTTTGTTGTTTTCTCCATGAATACTTTTATCAACTGACCTTGAAGGCATTCATTTCATTATGGCAGGGCAGTACTGTTGTTGCTTTTTATGTGAAGAGCAGACCAGATGCATTCTTCTGGCTTTGTGCTCCAGTGTAAGTATCTTTCTTTTCAGGTGCCTGCTCTGTAAAATGGTTTGCATTCTTACCAGCACGTTGCTTAATGGTACAAGCAGCACTGCTGAAATACGGGGGATGCTATTTTGAAGATGACACAGTTCTTTGCATGTCTGCCTAACAACATCAACTTTAATTTGTGGTCATTCTCCAATTGATTCAAAACCCTTGAGTGTTACTGCTGAAAGAGAAGGTATTGCTTAGATTATTTAAAAGAGAGCTAAGTTGTGCCTGTAACGCTGAAGATGTAAATTGGGCTACTTTGGGAAAAGATGGAACTGATCTGAGTTGAAGGCAAACCTAAATTTAGCAAGAGAAAATTTATAACAACTTAAAGTTAAATCATCAACTTGTTTCAAAACAAGATATTTCTTTTGACTCAGATAACGTATTAATAAGCCTTCTTAATCTGGCCTGCTTTATGACCTAAGTATTCTGAATACATTCATTAGTCTATTTTTCATACGACAACACAAAATTGTGGCATGCTTGAGCTCACACAGAATTGCAAGCTCTTTCACCCAGGAGTTACCTTAAGGATATAATTACAGTGGTACATCTGCTGTCTGTGGAAAACTGCCTGCAGCTAACAACTCTTGAACAACAAAACACAATCAGACACCTTGACATAGGCTGAATAATACTCGGAATCCTTATCCAGAAAATGCATGGAGTCTGTGCTTGCTTGAACCTCCCTTGACATCATGTATTTAGTCCACATAAAACCACTTTGAAGCGGTCTG
This sequence comes from Heteronetta atricapilla, assembly GCA_011075105.1. Taxonomy (NCBI): domain Eukaryota; kingdom Metazoa; phylum Chordata; class Aves; order Anseriformes; family Anatidae; genus Heteronetta; species Heteronetta atricapilla. Next base: position 20,976 of record MU014489.1, read on the forward strand.
ACATACTAGTGACCTACGTGATAAAACAACCAGTCTCCCGTCTTTCTGAAGCAAATGGAAGTGCATCCCTCCAAAGACTGAGAGCAGACAAGGCATATTTATAATTAGACCCAAGAAGGAGGCTTCCTGCTGTAATTGGGCTTATATGTTGTTTCTCTGGTGCCAGTCACTAGGTGACACTCAGGCCTTCCAGCGAAATGACGCAGTAGCTGCGGTGTACCTGCAGCGAGGCCAAGTGTAAGGGTGCTGCTCTCTGGCTCCCAGGCAGTGCGATTTCAGCCCACTAGAGGTCCTTTCCCATTTTCTTTTGAATCAAGGCTCTGCAGCCCTCCTGATATTGTAAAACATGCTTTCTTAGCCTTGAAATTTTCAGCAGTTCCCTAGGAATGCAAATCCTGATTTTGTTGTGGGTTATCTGTGATACCAATAAGTCATCTGTTTTATGGGGACTTTTTTTAGCTACTATGGAGTGATCTGCCAAAAGGGACTGTGGTTGGGAAAGGGTATTTAGAATAGGCAATAGTGCAGAGATCTTGGTGAAGTTGTCTGGGTTTATTGGGTGCTATTGTTCTAGAATTGGTATTTGTTTAAAACGAAGGCAAAAAAATAATATTGCTACTATACCTATTTAAAAAAAATAAACACACTTTTTTTTTCATCTGCTTGTTAAAATCTCTCAGTGGTTTTAGCCAAGGGGCAGGATGGATCTCTGTTTTAGTAGTTAGTGATAAAGCACCAAATGCTGCTTTTATTGATAATCTTGTTCTTGGAATAATTGCTTTTACTAATGCCTATCCTTGCTTTGTATGGTGTTGGCGCTTACTTTGGGTTTAAAGAAAGTGGGTGCCAAAGTGTATTTCATGTGCTGCATGTAAATATGTGCAGAATTTTGCCTTGTTTATATGGGAGAACAGAATTGGTGACTGTTTCTTGCTATGTGAATTTTGACAACTCTGTAGGACGCTGTAGGGCACAATCTGGTGGGGCAAACTTCTGATCTTCTATCAAGACAAGGGTGTCGTGCATAAATTTTTATGCACATATGCATGTTCATAGATGTGTGTCTGAAAACAAATATATTTATAAAAAAATGGAGGATTGGAGAAGAAGGGTATTTATATTTCAAAGGGAGTTAATGTCAGCTGACTTTTTACCTTGGGAGCGATGTGACAGGTCAGTTTGTTGTTTGTAGGGTAGTGCACATAAGGAGTTGAGACAGGGCACAAGGAAAGCTCTGCAATCTTCTAGTCTGCTTACAAGGCTATGTTTTGATGCCATAACTGGATTTTTTTTTCCCATTCGCTACAGCCAATAGGAGGGTTTGTGATGAATTGCTATATGGGAGAATACAGAAAGGATTTTGTGTTCATCTTCAAGGTGACTTTTTTTTTCCTGATAACATGTTTTGCTTTTGGCCAAATCTACAACTGTATCTTTCTGTTGAGAGGCTGTAGCAGTGTAGAAATAGCTTTTTTTCAGATATCATTATTCTTAATTTAGAATGGTATTTTTGAAAATAAGTCAAATTCTGTCTTTGCACTGTGCTAGTGCTATTGTGATTTTGTGTGTGTGTGTGTATTGCTTGCGTGTTGCACCTCACAGAAAGCTTGGAGCAATTTACAGCTTTGCTATGAAGGTAGTACAGACAATGCAATTCCTCATTCAGCTATGCAACAGAATGGCTTCAAAAAGATCAGATGGCTTCCTCAGGGTGTAATCCAGGACCTCTCTACTTTTTCTTACTTTCCTTTTGGAAAGTTCTCTGTGAGGATGTGAGAAGGTACTAAATAATCTCTTTGGCACCGGAGTTTAATTCATCTCCTTATGTGAATGACCATGGTACTCAAGTACTTGGGTAGATGATTTCTCCTGGAACTGAGACCACCCTTCTCACAGTCATGTTCCCCTACTGCACTAAAGGATGCAGCTGACGCTTTTCATATGTAGTGCATATTTCTGTTATTTCCATAGAGAGGAAGCTGCGTGCTCGATGGTATCTTCATTATTGATAGACTGGGATATTCCTTGGCTTTTTTTCTTGCAAATGACCATTTTTCATTGGTGGTTGGGATCCATAGCTATTAGTAGGATTTATGAGTCAATAAAAGGAAAAGAAAAAAAGCCCTATTGAAAAAGATTTACTGAGTGCTCTTCAGTTCACTTTTCCAAAAAGTGGTTCATACCGCGTACCTACATCATCTTTTGCTCATATCTCATGAGACCGACTTGCAAGCTTGCTCCTGCTCTCTTCCCCTCTCCGCCAAGAAGTGGTGCTTCCTATGTTCTACGCACACCTTTAATGCTTAGCTCTTCAAAAATACCCTTTAAGCCCTGCCTTGTGGTGAAGTACTGTTCTCTCCTGTATTATCTTGGTGCTGTTATCCCTATAAAAACAAATGGAAAGCGTTCATGCAGTCTGCTTTGGATGATTCTGCTACAGCAGCAAGATGCTTCCATTTGATGCTGTGTTGATTGTTTCATCAGTAGATGATGCAATAATTGGAGGAGTATGAACACTTAAGTGCCAGTAACTGTTCAGTAACAGTTTAGACTGTTAGGTGACAGTCACACATCTGAAACTGGAGCTCCTACATTTGTTCATGTGAGAGGTAGCTCCATTTGATGCGGTGGGATGCTAGGTTTTGGGAAAACAGGTAAAATCTTAGAAACTAGCTAAATCAAAACCTGTGAATTGATAGGATCCCCTAAGTCCCTTGAGCAAGAACTTGCAAAATGAGTGTTCAAGAAAAAAAACTTTGTCCATCTACCTGATGGACTCTAATTGAAATCTGGTAAATTCACTTGTTTTTCTCTGGTCGTGGTTCTATGGTGTCTTATTGTTCCTACCTTCTCTTTACAATGCTGTAGCTCAACATTATGAAGCAATGGGAACTGATGCTTTGCAGGCTTCCTGTTGATGTTCCTTGTAAAAATGGTGTTAATTGTTGCGCACAGTAAGTCAAAGCAAGAAGAAATGTCAGCTGAAGATGCACAGGTTTTAGAGCCAGATGTGGCTGTCACAGAGGCGGTTATAGGAGTTACTCTAAAACATGTTGTTGAATTATACCTGGATACCAGTGTGAAGCCCAGAAATTTTTGCTTGACAGAAACGTAACTTGCAGAAGACATGCAGGTGATGGTAGGTTTAATTTTAAGATGCTGTGTTGCAGGTTCAGTGACTGAATTAGAACACCAGTGGAACTGCTGTAGTTGCCTGGTTTACAGTTGCACTGGGAGGGGTGAGTCACTGTTCCTTTGGTTTGGGTTCAGGCAGGTCTGGAAGCTGTGCTAGGTTGTTTTGAGATGGTGGAAACTCTCTGTGCTGGGTAGGTTGTTCCAATTATGAGACTCCTGCTGAAGACAAAGAAGAAAAATGACCACGTGAACAGGAGAGTCAGAGTGGAGGCTGAGCTCAGATAATGAGTGGGATTTAACAGAAAGATGTTCCCAGCATCAAGCCCTTGTGCTACGTAATGTACTTGGTCTAGGGCACTTTAGGAGCACTTACAGGACCTAAGTGGAAACTCCTTGTTGTTTCTAAAGGCATATATGTTTCTTGTCTGGTGGTACTGTCCTCTGTGTCATGGAAGACAGAAGATGGATTTTCAGTGACAAAGAACATGTGATGGAGACATCTCCCAGTGACGTTTGTTACGTGGCTTGTCAATAGCTAGGTCTTGTTGTGTCCTGAAACTCTTCTAGGTCAAGTTGATGGTTGGACTTTGTGATCTCAAAGGTTTTTTACAACCTAGACGCTTCTATGGTTCTGTAGTGGTCATCTTGGAAGTGGTTCCAAAAAAAAAAAAAAAAAAAAACCAAAACATTCCATGTTGCTTTGCAGTCATCTCTTTGCTAGATCAATTGGTATATTGAAGAATCATGACTACAAGTGATGCTGTTTATCTCCTTGTGTAAAATACTTCCTGATATTATTGAATCTCTTGAGAACTGAACAAGTGTATCTGTTTAATACGTACCCAAAAGTGAGTGTGATACTGAAAGCCGTGAAGCTTGAGAAAGAATGAGTAGATCATGAAATAAATTGGTGTGTATATTGCATGAGTTTTCAGTTGTCATTGCTTTTGAAGCTTCCACAGATGATGTGATGGGTTTAATATATATAAATCTCATGTTCTCCCTGATAAGGGAGCTTCTGGTTACATTAAAAATAATACACACAAGTCTTTGGAAGTATCTGTTTTTGGCTGGCAAGTTTTATAACTTCAGGGCCTCCCCTGAAGGTCCTGCATTTGATTATTTAGGTTGGGACACAGGAAGGGAAAAGAAAGAAATGCAGAAGCTTGGCGACCAGAATTCAGAGATTAAAGCTTTGCAGAAAATGAGTATGGGATATGTGAGCAATTTACAGTGTGCAGTACCAGGATTAAATATTCTAGGTGCATATGGGAATTGCCTTCTCTTCTGCATTATCTTCAAAGCTGTCTCCTTGTTCCATTACAAATCACTCTCTCACTGCTGTTTCAACTTTGATAATTATTTTTAAGCAAAGCTTGTATACGGTTGAAGCAGAGGTTGATCGGACTGGTGTAGTCTGGTACTTGGGAGGTCCATACCAGGCTGGCTGGCACCAGCTGAGAGACAGGAAGGGTGCTACCTCTGGAAAGGGCTGAAGTCAGGCTTGTGGCAGGGCTGCACCTTGTGGATGCTCTGAAAACTGAAGTGTCTGGGAGAGCAAGTATGTAAAGTAAAAGTCAACACTCACTTGGCATTGTATGGAGATTTAAAGGCATGGAATCAGTGTTTCAGTTGGTACAGGATGTTCAGTACACCCTAATTGTACGTGTGTTGAGTTCACTTTCTGAATCAGATTTATTTCATCTTTTTTTAATAGACGTATGCCTAAGTATTTAAGCTCTGTAAAATATGGCAATTTACCATTTATTTTTTGTGAACACATCAGTGCAAAGTTGTTTTTTTTTTTTTAAAAAAAAAAGTAATTTATGTGAAAGGAATTCTTATTTTTGGCAGAAGGTTCCTTTCCAGCCATGAAGCACCCCATTAATGCAAAAACTTTGAGGAGGACACAGTAAAGCTAATGAATTGATGCACGATTATTTTTTTCTCAAGCACTACAGTTTGGGTAGCCCTGTGATAGCTTTTTGTTCCTGTTTGAGGAGGGAATATCCTCATCAGAAAGAGCTCCTCTTCAGATTAGTCCTCCCCTTTTAAAAGCTATGAAGGCAGATGTCCAGGTTCCTCGTGGGGTCTTCAACTCTCTCTCTCAGCAACCCAGAATTTGGCTCCAAAAAGATTGGTTCTTGTTGTTGCAATTTGATCATCAAGTCTGCCTTGCCGGTGGGAACAATTGTTTTGATTTCTCTTTGCTGGTGGGAACAAAAAAAAAACCCTGTTTTTCCTCGGTTAAGGAAATTACTTCTCATTGCTCTTGTAGAGGTGCTTGGGAAAATTGAATGAAAATGACAAGCTTCAATGACTTCTACAGCAGCTGTTTTCCTGTTCCTGGAATCACTTTTCCTACTTCTTGTTGGAGCATGGACTGGTCTGTATCTCTGTAGCCCAATATTTTGAGTTCTGTGAGGCCTGGAGCACACACATTCAGCCAGTCCTTTCTGGAGAAGAGAAAACCAAGGCCTCCTGAAAACCCGAGCTAGTGACATGAAGAGCCACATTCCTCAGCCATTGGTGGAGTTTACCGCGTTGTTATCTGTTCCTGGGGTTTTAATAGGAATTCATTCATCAAACAGCAAGGAACTGGAATTTATAGTCAATTAGTCAATTTATGGAAGACTTCTGCATATGAGACATAGGAAGCTAAATCATACAGAAACTTGTCTTTGGGGAGGGGTGGCGGGGCTTGGATCTTGCCAAGGCCACAGTTTTAAGATTTTTCCTCTTAACTGCCAAATTGCCAGCAAATGTTGGGGAAGCTTTGATGGCAAAAAATAGATCTCAGTAAACGTTGGATCTCCTGTGTTTGCATTCCTGAGGCATAGCAGATTTTGTCTCCAGCAGCTACGGCTCAGCAGCACAACAGGAGCCTTCTATTACATCCTACTCTGTGTCAGTCCCTCTTGTTTAGTTCTGTCTTACAACACAAACGTTTCTTAAATATTTTTTTCTGTTCTTTAACAAGAACTGCATAAACAGAACCCGTAGGTTGAGTCTGACTTATACAGTTGATCTTTTTTTTTTTTTCTTGCTTCACAGTATCAAGCTGTTGTTACTGAGTTAATGAATTTTTAGTGCACTGAACATCAAAGCTACCTGGATTTTGTTTCCACAATTCAATGGATTTGAGTTGTGGTTGTAAATAGCTAGAAGGGATTGGTGTCTTCCTGGCTTCATTGGCTGGCATCATTCCTTGGCTTTATTTTTTAAACTTACAGCTAGTGTCTGTGTGTGTGTTTGTATATTGGTTTGGGATTTTACACTCCTATTTCTGCTGCTTCTTAACTTCTACATGGCTTTAGTAAAACTCTTGAAGAAAATCTTTCTATGGATTAGGTGGCAAGAATCAGACTTGGTTCAATGTGAACTGAAAGTAGTTTCTGAAAGGGTGGTATCAAGTGATCAGTTGTTCATATGCACTGTTTTTTCACAGATACTTGCAAACTGTCTTCTGAGTAATTTGTGGTGTTTCTTTAGTAATTGGTCTTCTTTTGCCCATCCTTGTTCTTAGTGATTTTCAGATAGTACAGTAAATAGCTGTGTGAGCAGTCCCAAGTTATTCCACTTGCATGGGAAAAGAGAAGCGTCAGATGCTAAACCTGTGCTTATTTTGATATTTTCTACGTTGCGAAAAAGAAATGTTAGTCATTGGCATTAAGGGCACTTATATTTATTAAAATTTTCCTTTGTAAGATATATTGTGTTGGCAAATGGAGATTCAGGTAGTTGAATTTTGAGACTTGAATTTAGATAGATTTTTGTTAGCATTTATAATGAAATAAATTTAAGTGTTTTTAGCAAGAATTGTGGAACAGGAGAAAATAACTATGGTAAGCTTTGCAGATCTTCTCTGCTCATCTTATGTGTATGGTATTCTATGGAGTGCCTTTCCTGTAGTAGAAGGGGAAGATACAGTGCATGAGACTATTCTAGCCAAGTTTTCTTAGCCATGACGTTGTTGTGCTTGCTTAATTCTGTCCAGATGGATTTTGGTAAGTACTCCATGACTGGAGGAGTTTGGAAAATGACTTAGTCATCGTTCAACAGAACACTCCAGAGCTTTTTTTTTTTTAACATAGCAGTTGTGTGGGAAGAAGGGCTATGTTGTATTGAATTTCTCTCCTACTGTTTTGTCTTGCTGTATCCTCTCTTTTGTTGTTGGAAGTAGTGATTGTTGTGGACCTAAGTAATGTGAGTGTCTGCCCTAGCGTGAAGGAACTTTGATCTTAAAAAGCTTTCAGAAAAATGAACACAAATGTGGTATAGATTTTGTTCAGCTCATTAGTGTGTGAGAGAAGTTTTTTTTTTTTCCTCTTTTTGTTAGTTTTCTTTGGTTTCTGTGGTTGGATTGCTGCAGTTTATGGCTAGCCATATATTTAGCAAACATCATAAACAAGGTCAGATACATTAGCAAGGATGAGGAAGATTATGGGGGAAGAAATCTGTAATGAGATCTCACTGAGAACACATGCTCTGTACGAAGCAGTGAACTGTAGAAATGTAGATTGAGTGGAACTCATGAAAGAATGCAAAAGCTAAACGGGAACCTCCTTGCCCTTTGAAGACAGGTTCACCAGATCTCACATGAAGGCAGTGATTTGTGTGACAATGTCTTTGGATGTCTGTATTCCCTACCACTTCTACTTGAAAACAAAATGAAATATCTTCCTGGTTATGATATTTGGGGCCATATCTGGGTTTCTTGTCTGCTGAAAGGGTTTTACCCGGACTCTCAGTAATGGTGACTTCCTTTTGTCTTAGGAAATAGTATCTTCTGCTGCTTGTGTATGGACAACTGTAAGTAAGGATATTATCAGTATCCTATACCACTAGAGTTGATGTGCAAGTAGAGTTGTAGTTTGGGGTGGCAGCTCAGCTCTAAGCAATTTCTAGGGATTTTTAGTCTTTTTCCCTTGATGCAAGGTAACTGTTAAAATTGTAATGCAAATTGCTTGGAAACACCCTTGTGTTTGGAGACTCCCTTGTGCCGTGGGTTCCAGCAGCCACCCCCAGCGACACTTCTCAGGCTCTGTAGCTCAGAAACAAGCATGGCTAGGGTGACTGGGTTGAGGGCTTCCTTTCTGCACCCCTTTCTAGCTGAGAAGCTGAAGGCAGTCACGTTGGTGTTTTGAGTGATAAAATGATGACCATGTTGACTTAGATTGTGTTACGGGGCTTGCTTGCTGCTTTTCATTGCCACATAAGCCGGGGCTGCGTTGGGAAAATCTGAAGTGATGTAAAATGATTTATTGATAGATGTTTGTTGTGAATGCTCTTTAGGGAGGCAAAATGGGAGATCCATTGGGGCAGCTTAGTTTCAATAGCGTCCTGGTGTTAAGGCCACTTAGATGGATGGTCCTGGTTTGGCTGCATCTTCTCTAGTCCTGTTTTGTAGCCCACTTGTGGAAATGCATGGGGGAGGAAGCTGTGTGGCTCTTGTTTAAATTCTAACTTTGCCTTGGTGAGCAGATTTTTAGTTCAGCTTAAGTTAGATTGATACTTGTTGCTTCTGTTTCATTAAAATTAATTCATACTTAAGCTGCTATAAACTGGAGATGAAGCTTCACGTGGAGGTGAAAAGAAAGTTTCGTATGGTGATTTCCACTGGTTACCAAGAATGAATTAAAAAGCAATTTCCATTCAGTGAGCTGCTGTGAGATAAAAGGACCTGAAGCCTGCTGCTGCTCCAAGAATCTAATCCTAAGTGGCATGTCAGGTAGTGAGGTGAGAATTATCGTTGCTGGAGTCTGTAATGCTGGAACTCAGTATGGGCTTCAGAGGAACTTGTGTTTAAAAAAAAAAAAAAGAAAATTAGAAGTAGGTAATGTATGCAGCTCAAAGAGCAAAAGGTTTTTTAAGTCTCAGGATGTTGGTAAATATAGACCAGAGAAACCTCAATTAATGTATGGAAAAATTTGATAGATGAATTATGCAATGCAAACAAATGAATCTTGTCAGCCCTCATCACATTTAACTAGAAATAGATGGTGGCTTATTAGCCCTGGCTGCTGATCTTTCTGGGTGAAAGAAGGACAACTTTATTTTGAGTGCTTAATGTTATCGCATAGACCTGTCATGGTAGGATTAACAGAAATTTTGGCAATTCAAAGCCCTTAGTAGAGTAAAGCATTGATGTGAAGCAGACTAATGCTAAGAATTTGCACTGCAGAAATCTTGCAGTTATGCAAAGTGGATATAACGTGGTCCCAGGCAGCTTGAACATCTTGGTAAGGCAGAATTGCTTTGCACCTACTTTGCATAAAATAAAAATGTGGAAGCTGAAACCAGTCATTATGTAATAGCTGAGCTAATCTGTATGAGAAAACATTGCCAAACACCAAGTATATTTATTCAGCTTTCTTTTAGTTTTCTTAGTCTTTGAGCATGTGTGCAAGAAAGATGCATATTGCATTTCCAAATAGTTCATTTAAAGCTAAGCATTCATAATGTTCATGTTGATAAGCTCAAGTTTAGGAAGAAGCTGCCAATGTGTACGTGATCTGCGCATGTATGTGCATTGATCTGTAGGTCGCAGTTCACCTTAGCAGCATCTTAGGACTGACTGTTCAGCACTTGTTTTCATAACCTTTAAATGACACTTCCTGTTCACTGTAATTAATTATTCAGGCTTAATGCTCACTAATGAATGTTATTATTTGAACATAGATAATGTGTTTTTTGTGAGCTTGGTGAGAGGAGTGCTTCTGAAGGACAGTACCTTTCGGGACTTATTTCCTAAGAAACAGAACAAAAACCAAGCAGGGATATAAGAACCCCCAACCATCTGGCTAGTGCTTTCCATAGTTACTTTCAATTACTTTTCAAACAGTGGATTTGAGCTAAGATGCACTAGGGTACAGGAGATATATTAGCAGTTAGGAATTGAGTGCAGGATTGATGGTTGCATAGAAAGGCTTTTTCCCCTTCTTTGCTACTTAGCAAGTGCAGATCTGCCAGGTGTGTGTATCCACTTTTATTTGGTAGCTAGACTGGTGGCTTTTTATTGCTGTTGTTTAAAGTATTCCAGTTGTGAGGATCCATAAAATAATCTGATACAAGTCCGTACTGAAAAATGGCAGTCAGGCTTGTGTATTTACATTGCCCACGTTTGGTTGTTTCGAATGTGAGGAATGACTCTGTGCTACTACAGCATGAAGTTGTACTGATGGAAGTATGAAGAATAAGGTGTTTTCTAGTACTTGGTGTGTTGTTTTTTTTGTTAATTCGTATGCATTCAGCTGACTTAGGTGGATTTTTGAGTGCTCTCAAAATACCACGACTGATGTCTCTGTTCTAGCACTCGAGTCTAGTACGTATGCAAGTGCGGTTAGCGACTGATACGTGTTAATGTTTGGTGTGTTCCTTAAGAAAGTCAGTTTTATTTCTATTTTTTTCTGTGCTGCTATGTGGCTTGATTTGCTTAAATAAAAGATTAATGACTTTTTTTTCTAACACAGCCCATGAAAAAATGTTGCTTTGCTTAGAAATACTGCTGAAATACAAACCTTATAATTAATTCATACTATACGGTAGGGATGTGTATTGGTCTTGTTTTCTTGGGGTTATGTTGGTGTTGATCTCCAGACCAGTTTTTGTTTTGGCAACAGGCTTTGGATGTTCACTTTCATAATGATATGCATGGAAGTGCAGACTGAGGTCACAAACACTGTGTAGCAAGGTCAACCTGCTACCTCCAGAAGCTTGCAGTCTAAGACCAGAGAGGACCAAACCAACAGACCTGAGGGAGTCCACTGGACAAGGAGGAGGCTGGCAGTGGGCACTCAAGGTATCTGCTCAGAAGCATGACTCAGAGCTGGCCTCCAGCAGCCGTGTAGCAAGCTCTTGGTGAGCGAGGGCTGGGTCTAAGCGCAATGAAGTGTATTTTTCCTACCCAAAGGAAAAATTTAAAGGGAACTTTGCAAGCTTTGTTGCACACTTGTGTTTTTTTGAAGACCTCTTTTGTATAAGAGGAGAAGGAGATATTTGAAGTCCAGTTTGTGTCATGGCAACAACTCCGATGCGTCTGCATCTGTTTCCTGTAGTTCCTATTTGAACTTCAGTTCAAATGAACTGAACCTCCTGAAATTCAGCAAAGACAGTCTGTCAGTGGAAGTTTGTAGTTTCTGTGTGGACTCCAAACAGCTCAGATTGAAACCTGCAGGTGAGGGGGAATTACTTCTATGACCCTTTGGCTGCTCTTGAAGTTCTTGGGATGTTCTGCTGAATTTAAGAGCTCATTTGGTTCAGGGCTACCTTTTTCTGTGCCAAGTGCAGGCTTCCACTCTTCAGTGTGAACTTTTAAAAATTATTTAATTTTGCAAAGCTTCATTTTGTATGGTAATTTCCATGCATGTTTGTTCAGCACTTCTGCCACCAGTCATCTCTTCTTGTGGCATTTAGGCAGAGATCTGAAATGCCGTGGAAAGATGTTCTCACTCATGAACTTACACTTTAATCTTTGCAGCTGAGGAGGTATTTGGAACTGAAGGTTGTCAAAACAGAATTGGGTGCCACGTACAACTCCATGGGAAACAATTGCCTCAGTACACAGCAGAGATGCAGAAAACACTTCAGAAAAAGTAAAATACAAAGCGGTACCAAAAATACTCTATTGATGTTCTGCAAGACAGTGGTTCATTTCACATGCTATATGGAGAAACGTTTTGGTTTGTTCCATGCAATGATCGTAGCATTGCTTTAGTAAATCAGTATCGCTTTCTTACACTTCAGTTTCTCTGAGTAAATTAGTTCATAGTTAATGGCAGTTAGTTAATGTGTTTCTACCCCTCATGACCTTCTCATGATCATGACCACCAGTAGCCTTGTGTGTCCTATGCTGTTGTCCATTAATTATTTTCCTTTATTGTTAATGACAGGATGTTTTCTAATGCGAGAAACAATACAGTATAATTTGATGCTGGCAAAGAGAAAGAAGACTTTGCTTTGCAATGACTTTAACTTTTTGTTTTCAAAATTGAGTGCATAAATCATACATTTCAGAACCCAGATTTAAATATTAAGTTTCAAACTTACAGTTAGTGCCTTGTAAATCAGCCATAAAAAATTCCACATCATCTTATAGAGCAAAGGTACAGTCTGGAAGAAGAAAAAACAATTTTGTTACCAGTTGCCTTTTTCAGGACTTGTTCTTTGGTCCGATACTGTGAGGAACACAGTATGTAATAAAAATCAAGTAATCATAGTAGTAATAAGTTTCTTTTTTCATGGATTAAGACCTGGTTGATCACAAGAAGGTTTTAGCATCTGATTCATGCAGAATAGAGGCCCTGGGAGGGGTATCTTAGGTAATTCATTGTCACTTGGACTCGGTGTCATTTTATTAGAACACAAATTGTACAAAACAATGTAGAGACGAGTCTATTCAAGGACAGTGCTTTTTGTCAGCTTTGCTAAGATAAATTTTTATAATGAACATAGGAAACCTTATTTTTCTTTATTTTTTTTAAAAAACCTTACTTTTACAAAGCTCCAGAAAACTCATACAGAAACACCTTTAGGAATATGCCTTTCTACTTAACTTTTGCACCCCAAAATATTGAGCAAACTGCAAGTTACTTTGGCAGCTCTCATCTTATTTTTTTGCCTTGATTCTTTTCCCAAACTTTTTTGGCAGCCATTGGCTGTTTTGTAGGGATTTGCCTGCACATAAATGCTTTCTTCCAGGCTTGTGCGTGCTAGTGATGCAGCTGATTGAAGCTGAAGCAGTTTGAAAGAAAATGGACAACAAAAGTGCCAGAAAAGAAGGAAAGAAAGTCAGGCTATGGGGTCAATATAAGAGTGGCAATGTGGATTAGCAGAAGCTGATCTGTTTTGAAGAATCATCTTGACAAATCATGCAGTACAAAGCAGTGTGTTAAATCCTTTTGTGCTCGTCTCCTCTTGCGTGCTGACTTATCTGGAGATCAGAATCACAGAATTTCTAAGTTGGAAGAGACCTCAAGATCATCGAGTCCAACCTCTGACCTAACACTAACAGTCCCCACTAAACCATATCCCTAAGCTCTACATCTAAACGTCTTTTAAAGACCTCCAGGGATGGTGACTCCACCACTTCCCTGGGCAACCCGTTCCAATGTCTAACAACCCTTTCGGTAAAGAAGTTCTTCCTAACATCCAACCTGAAACTCCCCTGGCGCAACTTAAGCCCATTCCCCCTTGTCCTGTCACCAGGCATGTGGGAGAACAGACCAACCCCCACCTCGCTACAGCCTCCTTTGAGGTACCTGTAGAGAGCGATAAGGTCACCCCTGAGCCGCCTTTTCTCCAAAATTCTCCTGTGGTGAATGGAGTCAAGTCCAGTTGGAGGCCAGTCACTAGTGGCGTCCCCCAGGGCTCGGTGCTGGGGCCGGTCCTCTTTAATATCTTCATCAATGATCTGGACGAGGGCATTGAGTGCACCCTCAGTAAGTTTGCAGATGACACCAAGTTAGGTGCGTTATGTCGACCTGCTCGAGGGTAGGAAAGCTCTGCAGGAGGATCTGGATAGGCTGCACCGATGGGCTGAGGAACCAAACAAAACCAAAGCACCGTGGGCACACGTGGGCAGAAAGTGATAGTTGAGATGTGTAATGAACCCTTGATGTGTCCAACTTAAAAATCTAGAGTAGCTATTTAAAAGCTTTTGTAATCTGCTAGGACTGTTTTGGAGCAGCGGTCATCAAATCGGGTCGCCCCATGCACTTCAGGTTCAAGTCCCTGCAAGTGAGCTGATCCTGTATAGACATGAACTTGACCTGTGAAATTGTTTCCCAAGTGTCTGATTTTTAAGCTTTTCACTTCAGAGCAAAGCAATGACTCTACCCTGCCTGGCCACCTGCTTTAGGGCAGGAGAAGACTCCTGGCACCTTTACAAGGCTTTACAAGCTGTCCAGTCTCATTGTATTAAGTGGAGCATGAATGTGGTGGTACTGCTTCTCTCAATCAACATCCATTTTAATGTCAGAGAAAAGAAGGCCATGGAAAGATAAGAGCTTGTTGTTCTTGCTCTTTTTATTTTCATCGTGGCTGCTGTCTTGGTCCTGAGGAGAAATGTCGTCATCTTATTTCTCCCTTTTTACTTTCAAACCTACAACCTACTTAACAGGCAGCATAGCAGGTCACACATAACGTGTCCAACTCTGTTTATGTACACACCTGGATAGTCCTTAAATGTGGTGTGCTAGTGCTATACAGAGGTGGTTGTGGACAGCTATTGTTTCATTTGGCAGACATCAAAGGTAAACCTCATTAGTGTCATTCCCCCTTTGCAAGGTGCAGCTGATTGCTCTACAGGGAGGGTCTTGCATTGCAGTCTTTGTATCTCCATGGGCAGAAACATTTCTAATGCTAAACTTTTAAACTTGAGTACTGAAATTTCTGCCTCTTCTGCTCTGTGTTTTGTGGTTCTGAGATGCTGGAAATAACTCCCAGTCTCTTAGGATGTGAATTCTAACAAGCAGAAGGTCTGAGCTGCAAGGACAAGGCAGGAATCAAAGTAAACTCTGCTAGCTGGATAGCAAATTCATGTAGGTTATAGAGATTTTTAGGGGGGCATAAATGGCATTTAGACGCTTTCACTCTTCTGGAGTTATTTACACCTCTGCCCCCTCTCTCCCTTCAGTCTCCTTGATGTTAAGCAACTTGCCGACACACAGCTTGAGGTAGAACCTTGTGATTTGTTCCATGCTCTTAAGCTCTGTCTCTCTTGCGGGTGGGGAAAAATGGGGATAATATTCCAGAGGGAATAC
>MU014490.1:5730-16758 GCA_011075105.1 Heteronetta atricapilla
AACTTTTTTTTTTTTTAGTATCTTCAAACTGGTAAGCTTCGTGCTTTAATACTAGTGTCAAATAGCCAGATTGTAGACCTGCTGTCTGTTTAAAAAAAATCTCTTGTAAGCTAGCTTCACAATATTGTTGTAGCTTCAGCTGGGCTTTGTAAATGCTTTGCGATAACAATAGTTGTCATTCAACAAAGAACCGGTTTTACATTCAGTTATGCAGAGCTATGCAGAGTATGCTTGATTAGTCCAATAAATTTTAGAAGTAAAGTAAAACCAACGGTGATTAAATATAATGTTTTGGCTCAATGCAAATATTTTTAAGGAATTAAGCTTAAGAGCAAGAATAAGCGTACTGCTTTTGTCTTTTAGCGGCAAGTGAGTGAATTGTCTAGTAACTTCTTCAATGAAATAATAGCTGGTTAGAGAAGTGAAGTTTTGTTGTTGAGCCTCTTGAGGTTTCTAATGCAACCTAAGAGCATGGGAACAATGAATGCAGTTTTAAAATGTGCTGCCATATCGCTGTCTGTGCGTAGCTCACAGTTCGTGTGGTATGGTGTAGGTTATTAGTTGCTGCTCAGGCTGATGTGAAATTTTCTCTATTGGATTTGAGAAATCTGGAATTGGTCTGGAGGGTTATGTATTCCAGTAAATGGCTAAAAGTGAAATTGTGTCTAAATGACTTTCTGTTATATCTAAGGCACTGGACTGTGTGTTATCACAGTGACTGAAAAATTATTTAATCATTTCAGAGAGCTTCAGTTAATATAACTCTCTTTTTCATTCTAATACTGATGTGGTCTCAGATCTGTTGGGTTCAATAAGTATTTGAAGTTTGAATTTCCCATGACCTATGTCATGTAATGTGTCTCTAACGCTTTGAAAGGGTAATTTCTTCTTGTGAAGATTTGTGGAGTAGTAGCACTAAGATTCTTAGAGAAAAGTAAACTCATAAAGCAATACTGTGAATCTAAGCAAGTATACTTCAATGTTGCTGTAGCTTCTGTGTGTAAAGACACAGTACAACATTTTCTGTTCTAGCCTTGTTTTCCAAAACTTACTGAAGTAATTTGCCATTCAGGTGAGAAATGTCCATGGTTGCCCTGCAGTTTGAATTGACTTTATCTGGTAAATGTTATTACCAACCACTTTTATTTGGTTGGTAACCAAAACCAGACCATTTACCCAGAAATTTTAGGAGACTTCCTCTGCTGTTGAATAGTATTGGTGATATTGGAAACATCAGATAGATTGTTTTGAGTAAATACGCTTAGAGAAGGAAGCTTACCTCATAAAATTCAGAGTTGAAAAGTCCGCTTGTGTGAGATCATTAGAACTTCTTTGAAGACTACATAGTTGCTTTATCTTTTTTTTTTTTTTTTTTGGCATTTTCTTTTGAGGAAGTAACCGTCTCTAACTTAACTGAAAACTGATATAGGTAAATATCACAATTAAGATCTTCCTAGGCTTATGCAGTGTGGAGAAGAGGAGGTTTTAGGGGGACCTAAGAATAGCTTCCCAATACCTATAAGGAAGTTCTTCAAGAAAATGAAGTCAGGGAGGAGGACAAGAAACAAAGGAGCCAAACTGAGTGATTCAGCCTTGATGTAAGGAAAACCTTTTTCTCTGTGAGGTCAGTCAAGCAGTGGAATACGCTGCCTGGGGAGGTTGTGCCATTTCCATTCTCAGAGGTTTTAAAGACCAACTTGGACCAAGCCCAATCGGTGTGGTCAGATCTAAAAGCTGACCTGGCAGTGAGCAGAAGGTTGCATTAGAAACCTCCTGAGGTTCTATTGAGCCTGAAGTATCCTGTGACGTGAAGATTTTTCTCTCCTCAAAATTGTTTCCACACATGCTCAAAATTAAGAACTATGAAGCTTCTTTCCACTGCTGCAATATAACAAGGTGTCAGAGAAAGGCATTTTCATATTATTTAAATGCGCAGGGCAAGGCTCAGATGAAGTTGGGCAAGCAGGAAGCAATGCTTCTTACTAGGGAGACAACCAATGAGACAAAAGGAAATTGAAGTCATGCTGTTTTTTTTTCCTGTCAACTATAATACACGATTTGGCTGCGGCAAAATGCATAGAAAAATTATGTAAGCAGTTCAGAGCTCTGTGTGCCCTTCTGGATAAAATAAGGTGTCGGTATTACTCAGTGATAGGATAGAAGCTGGCATTTCTTTGTTGTACTGGCTTGTGAGGAGGAAGGCAATATCTGACATAGCAACTAGGAAAAAAAATGCTTCATGGTTCAGTGGTTCTTCATTGTTATTTTGTTTTAACCAGAAGCGCTAACATTAGCTGTCCTCTTTGTTCTTACTCTTTTTTACTGTAAAGTGTCCAAAGCAGAAAATGTGTTGAGAAGCTATGCTCAGACTATCAGCTATCTATATGCTGAAAGTCAGAGCCCTCGATCTTGGTGTTTAAAATGTCCACTTATTTTTAAGAGTTTGTTCTGCTGTTTCTTTAGATATGCTCTTCTCTAGCATGATTTGCTGTTTGGTTTACACTGACAGGTTTGCTCTAATTTTATGCTTTTTTAAAAAAATATCTATGCCCTTCTCATGGTCCTCTGTTTTCTTTTGAGTAGTAATAGGTGTCCAGTGCGTGTGACAGATAAATGTGCTATTGAAATTAGCTTATTAAAAGCACAGCCTTTGCTCTTCAGAAAATTAAAAAGCCTGATGTCTGCAAGGTTATGTTCTTCTGAAAGGGTAAACAGAAAAGACCAAGATAAAAGACCAAGTTGTTTAGAGGTGACACAGATGCAACTGTCGTCATTAAAATATTTCTTGGAAAAGACTGCCCTTATTCATGAGAATCAATTTTGAGTGTGTCTTCTGAGTTACATACAGTATTAGTCATCTGGAATCATGCGTGCTGTGTGCAGCTCTTTTTAAGGATCTTTACTTGTCTGGAGATGTTCCTTCAATTTTTATTCTTAAGGGGTGTAGATGAACCTTTAAACACAGTTATTTTTTTCACCTCAGTTACCCCTAGCATACTACACCAGCTTAATAACCACAAATAAGTATACCAGAAGCATGGCTTTTGTTTTTCATGTATGTCTTTTTTCCTTAAGCCTGGATTTTCTGCTTCAGGTTTAAATTAAATGCCTCACAAGGAACATTGTGGAAAATCAGCATGTAGACCATGATTCTGACTCTTATTTGCAATCTGGGAGACAACTGCAAGGAACCTTTTCCGTTCTGTGTAAGAACAGCATCACTGCCATGTTACTTGTGGCTCTGGTTTTGGCATGAAATCACTGGTGCTTGAAGGGCTGCATGTTCTCAAATCACCCAAAGCACCAGTCTTGTGCTACAAACTGCCTTGGCTTTGCAAGGCTGATTGCACGGTGCATTGTTGATACTTATTTGCTTGAAATATCCACCTGGAGAGGAGGATAAGGAATGGAATTGCATTCGGCAGTTTTTCATAGCAGGTAAAGCATTTTTGTGGCAGGCTTGGGCACCTTCTGCAAATGGTGGTATGGAGGGCTGACTGCAGTAGCATTCGTGCTGTGGAAGGCTACAAAATAAAGCCCAAGGAAGCACAGGTCTGATAAATGACACCGATCACTGGTGTTGAACAGCAGAATTTCATTTTCTTGGAGTTCTCAGTTTGTAACAATTCAAAATAGGTTGTCTTTTATTTGTGTTCTCACGGTGGCTTGAGGGATTTGCATAGGATCTTCTTGGGCTAGATAGTGCACAGCTACAATAAAAAACAAAAACAAACAAAAAAACCAAAATGCAACTATTTCTCAGGGTCATTACAGGCTAAGTGTAACACAGGAGATGAATGCAGGCAGGACGCAGGAAGGAGACAATAGCAGCGTCCTTTAGCAGGGTTTGCTGTGGATGTGAAGCGTACTTGTTACTGTTTTATTTCTCCTGTTTGTAGGCATTGTAACTGTGGCAAATTGAGTTGAAGCCAAGAAAAGGGTGCCACAGTGGTGTAAGATTGCTTGAAGTGGTTGAAAAGGTCTGAGATTATTAAAAGCCAAAGTAAAAGGACTTCTCTGAAAGTTGCTTGCCTTTGGACCTATAATTTCCCGTGACAGCAATTAATTTGAATTATTGTGCAACAGCAGTACCCAAGTTTGGGGTAAATGGGAGAGTACAAATCTGCCATCTTTTCATAGGCCAGCACTATGAAGGCTTTATTTAGCGGGTTTGCAAGCTTCCCAAAATTCTTTGTAGCCTTCAGAGCTCTAGGGACTTAATGCACTTAGTAATGTTTTTGGAAAGTGTCCATAACAAATTGGTGTGTGTAGGAAGTGTGGGATGAACAAAGGAGAAATTAGTACCTTAGATATCTAGTTCTGTGAAAGCTTTAAAACACACAATTATTCTTGTAGAGAGGGTGAGTCTTGGTGGATATCATCATGACCTGATTTTACATTGAGTTCAAAGTAGGTACAACTCTCATAATGCTGAATGAACTTCGCAGGGAGTTGTGGATATCTCAGTAATATGTGTAAGGTGCCTTTGATCAAATGCATAACGTAAATACGCTTAGTGGTTTTTATCAACTTTTCTGGTGCTGACTAATGTCATCCTTTCCTGTTCCAAGGTGAAGTCCAAAAATAAGCACCTCAACATATGATGAATAGCCTCTGTGTTAGGTGTTGTCAAGGGCATGCTTGAACTTTCTAGACCAGGCTGCTTTTGAGATAAGTGCCAAAACAGAGTGGGAATATTTTGAAAATGGTGTTGTTTTTTTTCCAATTTTCTTGCCATAGTAGAGTAGACTTGTTTCCTCTTACCCTCCCAGTCCTTCTTGCTCATCACTCATACTGCCCAGTAAGCATAGATTCAGAAGAAAAAAGTGGTTGCAAGAACTGTTCTGCTTCCTGTCCCCCAAACGCTTGCTTGTCTGAGCTAATATTCCTCACATGGCAGCAGTAGTACCTTGCAGTTCTGCAGAAACGCACTGTGGCTGGGAATTTGCCTAGCAGCCTGCTTTATGTGTGCAGCTTGCGTTGTTTAATACACACACAATTCTGCTGAAAATGATGTGGACACAAGGGCGTGGACACTTCTGATGGTGCTGTTCTATAAAAGGAGCTGTGGGTTACAGAAAGGGCAAGTTTTCCAGTGCCAGATTTACTGGAAGCTGTGGCTATAAAAGCTTTTCCAGGAGGAGGTCTTTAGAAACCCATGGAACTTTTCATCTGAGTCACACGCTAAGCATTTGTTTTCATCATAGGGAGTGTGAGATGGCGCAAACTTTTGCTCTCATGGTTTGAGTGTCAATGAGTCCTGCTCACTTCTGTATGTGGCTGATGGGGTAATAACATTAGGCAGTGTTTCACCACACAGTCCTCAAACAAAAGCCAAGCAGTGAAACAGAAATGAGATTCTAAGAATAAGCATCTCGACTTCTCAGAAAGTGATTTTTTTTTTTTTTTTCCCCCCCCAAAGTCAGTGTTCTGACACACCTGATCAGGGGTAGCCCTGTTGCGCTGCACAAATATGCCATGAATCCTTTCCTGGAGGGCAGCAAATTCTTTCCCAAATGGGAAGCTGGTTTACTGCACTGCAGTTTTGAAATCAAAAGCATGATTTAAGTCTTGGAGCCAGCTTAGAGGCAGAACATCAAGTCCTTCCTGAAAAGTTATCAACGCATCCACTGGGTGAACTAAAAAGGCATTCTTAAGCAGGTAGCTTTTGTATTTGAAAACTAACGTGGATATCGAGTGACTTCTGTGGTTGGTATCGTGTCAGTGGTCAAATGTTATTTGTTATACATGTAGCATCCCAGTGCTTGGCTGCTCCTAGGAGAACAAAAATTGAAGTTTAAGGGGTATGTACGTCCATCCATCCCCATCTCACTACCAGCTCTGCTCACTTCATAAAAAGGGGATGACTCAGCAAACTACAAAAGCTCCTAACAGAGACTTGTTTTCTTGCACCATGTTCTTCTGAAGATGCTGTTTTACCAGTCCTCTGAAGCTTGCAGCTAGGGCATGCTGCTCAAATCAGTAGCTGAACTGTTTGGGTCATGTCTGCTCTACCACTAGCACCCAAAGTGGTTGGTCCCACACAGCCTGTGTGCCCTGTGCTATGCGTTACCCCTGGGACTGCAGTGCAGCTATCTGCGGGGCTTGCTGAGCAGTTTGGCCTCTGCAGTCCAGGATTTGGAGGGTGGAGAAATTGAATCAAGTTGTGCTTGGGCTGCAGTTTTCGCTCTGCACCTCTGAGAGCACCCAAGTGAAATCTCTTCTCCTCTTACCTCAAAGTTATGGAGAACCAAATTTGACTGAGAAAGAAACAACCAAATACATCCAGAGAGCATAGATATTAAGAGAACCGTTAGAAACAGTGTTTTATGTCTATAAACTATTTATAGTGTAGTCATGATGTCTCCAAAGAGAGCAATACTAATCACCAACATTTGATAGTGGTGCTCTGAACAGAGAGCAGAATGCAAGACAGTACAGATGGCTGACAGACTGCAGCAAATTCCAGCTAATGAAGAAATGCAGTATGTTTGTTTACATGCAAGTTGAAACAGTTGGCAGTTAAAATGGGTTTTAAATCCAGCTCTGAGCTGTGTAAATGTAGATCACCCTTATGCAACTACTGCTAATAAAATCCATTTTTGCATTTTCAAGATGTAGGTTTTATGATTACTTTCTGGGAAAGAGATAGGGATTTGTTAAATTTTGCAGTGCCCTGGATGTGTAATTCAAACAGAGGAAACAATGAAGAGTCAGGCATTCTGCTCAGCAACTTGAGCCCATTGATCTGGCTGTAATTTCGCTACCAGTTCAAGTTATGAATCATTGAAGGAAAAAAAAGGAAAGAAAAAGACCAATTCCTGAATTTAAACAGTGGATTTCAGATCAGAGTAGTTGTCCCTCAGTCTCCTTTAAAAGTGGCATTTATGAGCCAGCAAAACTGTTATTTAATATCAGCACAGCGATGCCATGCAGTAAGAATACTGCAGTCTCTGGTGTATTGGGGGGAGAGATGGACACAAAAAGAACAAAATGACAAATTTATTAGTACCTACTTTTCTGTAGCGTATTTCCGAAGTGCCTCATTTTGCTTGTCAGAATATTTCTAAGACTAAGTTTATTTTATTAGGGCAGCATTCACCTCATTTGCTTTCGTGTATAGAAGTATTATCTGTATTATACAGAGCTGTTAAAATTCCAGAGCATGTTTAAGGAAGATGTTTCAGGTGTAACTTATTAGCTGCTTCTTTTCCTTTCTGATGTGCACTTAAAAAGCATTTGCTGGTAAGTATCATCTCCAAATGCAGCTCGCTGTTCTGCAGCAGGCAAACCATCAGTTGTTCCATAGCTGACCACATTGAGATTGGTGGCTGAAGTTGTCTGCTGGGCAGAAAGCAGTAACAAGATGGCTTGGTGTTTACCATATGTTCTTTACCATAACGTTTAAAGTCTATAATGCAAATAATGCACTGCATTATCCAAGTATTGTATGACTGCAGAAAGGGAAAGATGTCTCGTTTTCTTTATGGGGTACCTACATGCTTGCAAATGGCAATCCTCATGTGTGGACTGCATATATAGACCAAATCATCCTCTATCCAGTATACACGCACACATGTGCGTATAGTTTATGCTGACGAGGTGGGTTTTTCCTCTTCACACACGGTAGGGTGATGGACAGTTGCTGATTCATAGAGGAAAACAACCCTCCTGTGAAGAACTGGAAATCTGCTGTGATGCTAAATGATCTGAGATCCCACTCCCACGGGTGTGTGCAGATTTGCAAATGAACCAAGAGTCAGCATACTGAACACAGTAATATGGAAAGTAACCACTGAAACCAATGTTTCTTTTGGTGTTTTTTCTTTTGTTCTGACCCCAGACAGTGGGACAAAGAAGGAATTGAATGATTGCATCTTTGGTTATATTCCCTAAAGTACTTTCTTGATTTGCCAGTTATCTATTAGTTACGAAGTTTTTTGTGTGAACCAGAATCCACTCTATTTATACATCCGGATTTTTTTTAACAGATGTTCAGGTGGGAACAATTCAGATTATGGCCTTGGATTCCTGAAGAGTTTTTGTCTGAATAAATACACAAAACCAGAAACACAAAACCAAAACCCAGTAGTTTTCCTTCTCAAAGTGCTTTTGAGAAGGAAATGCAACATATCGGGTCAAAAAATGTATGGATGCTAATAATGAGAATATGTAAGTTCATAGAGAAAAAGCAAACAATCTGTATTGTACCTTGAAAAATGTGAACTTGTGTGCCCCAGGGTATAAAGTAATGGACTCTAAAAATAGACTTTGTATGTTATTCTGTAACTCTGAGGGTTTCTTCTGTGTGCCCGTGAAATGCCTGTCACTGGAGTAGATTGATCCAGTATAGAAATTCCTTTGCTCTTCCTATGCTCGTAGGCCTCACTATGTATTCTCTACTTGGACTGAGTAGGCATGAGGTTAGAAAAGTGAGGTCTAGGTCTAAGTGAACTGAGGTCTAGGTTTAGTTTTGTGGTCCGTGGCCGAGTGTAAGCTAATTGAATGAGATAGAAAATGTAATCCTAGGAAAACTGTCAAGAGGATTGCAGCTTTGCCAGAATTCTTGCTGTGGGACTCCCTCAAGCACGATCCTATCGTTTCTTTATTAAATAACAAGGCAGCAAAATCACCTCTTAGTTTTGTTGTGGCTTGTGCATAGGTAGCAACAAAGAGGATATGTGCTCTTAAGTAGTTGCTGTTTGCCCGGTGCCTGTGAGTTAGGATAGATCTGCCACTAATGACTGACCCTGTGTCCTGCCTGAATTCTGCCTGCCTCTGTGTCTTCTGTGCCTGCTTGTCGAAGGATGCTGCTTTATGTAAGCTTTGCTCCTCACAGAGTTCCTGGTCATAAAAATGCAAGTCTGGATTACATCTTCCATCTGAAGATGAGAGGTCATCTGTGGGTCAAGGTAATGAGTGATGAAATATAATTACCTTGTACATTATTAAAATGACTCATATATTTATAGGTGCCAGTGGTATGAAATTTGGATGAATTGCACATTCTGATGGATGTTTAATTTTGTTTTCTTCTGCTGTTGGCTGGCATCACCCCACTTAATGGATAATCAGACTAGTTGCTGCAGAGATCTTTACATAAGCACTTTGGGGTCCGTTTTTGGGAATCTGTAGTTGATTCAGTAAATTAGTGTGATTATGGTAGCGCAAATAAAAAACTGTCAGTTTGCGTGGCGTGTGCCAAGCTACAGGATTTTTTTATTAGTAATTCTTGCTCCCCAGCAAACCCGGCCCTATTGCACATGGATGAACCCTTGCAAAGGGCTGAATTTGTTGGTTGGCTGTAGTTTGTGCTGGGAGTGCTTTGTGAATACTTGTTCCTAGTGCTCTCCCCCTTGCATAATACCCTCTGTAAATTACCCGCACTTGTAATCCAGTCATTGCCCCAAGTTGTGTGTCTCATGTTGCTGCCTGATGACTTGATGCTGCTGTACTTTCTGCTGCTGCTTTTCTCTTGCTTGTTGTCCATGTTAAACATGTTTGTGATCTTTCTAGAATTTTTTATAGTCAGTGTTTCCAATCTTAAGATGAGTAGTTTAAAATGTTTTGGTGTAACTCTTCTGAGTAGTTTTCAGAGCTTGTTTCTGTTCCCCTGACCAAAGGAAGTGTTTTGGCAAGAGAAAGTTGTCTTACACATCTTGTATTTTGCTGTCTTTTCACGTGACAGATGCTGGGAGCAGTCTTCATGTGTATGCGGCCTCTCTTCATTGGCTACATTCACTGCAGAAATGTGCACCGAACTTTGGTGCCCGGGAAGGAAGGATAGATATGTTCCCTTTGAAGGCGGAGAGATGACTGTTGCCTTTTTGTGGAAAAATGGATTGTGGTCAACCTCTGACCACAATCACTGTATTATTACTCTCAGTGATCCAAAAAATCAGGCCTTGGGAACCAGAATTGTCCTTACTGGCATAACAGTGAATGTCCTGAAGCAAATTCTACCTTCACACATGAATGTGCAAGTCAAATCTGAAGTTAATGGCAGGTGACTGTGCCTGAGGGAGGAATTTGATGCAAGATTTTAACTTCAATAGCTGTACAGAGGTTGAATTTACAGGTCAGCTGGACATTGAGTTGCGGAGCCCTTTTCCACTGAGAAATAAATGACAGTGGTAGGAAGTGTAGCAGGTTTTAAGTGGCACACGTTGTAAGATCGATAGGTAATCCAGAGAAAAGGTACTAGCTCTGATAGCTTTCTCCCTTCACAGACCTTGGGTAGAAGAGAGATTTGGGTTTTACTTTATGCCTACCAGATTTAAAAGGAAAAATCATCTTTTAAATATGTTAGGGGTGCTTTTTTGTTGTTGTTGCATTTGAAATAAGCTCATGAAAATAACTTCAGTTTAATTAGGATTTATTGATACAGTACTTTTCCACTGAATTTACTAGGAGCTTGTGAGCGTGTTGTAATGAACTGCACTGCAGGCTGCAGTATCTGATTGTCATGCCAGGAGCATCACTAGCATAGAGCTAAATAGAGATTGGTGAGGAAAGTGGGTCAGGAAGCAGGCCTACTGTACCTGCAGAGACTGCAGAGCGCAGGAGCAACGGAGCCAAGTGTCCACAGCATGGCACTGTCTCACAAAGCATTGGAGAGAAGGAGGTGGGCTGGGGATGCGATCAAGGCAGTAGGCATGGCTGGGAGCTAAGAGTGCTGCTGCTGCTTTTGTTCACCCTCCTCTCCCCCAGAGTCCCACTGCCATTGCACACACTTGTTTTGCCAGGTGATTTTAGCAAGTGTCCTTCTGACTCTTTCATTCCCTGTCCACAAAATGTTCTTTCACCTTTTGAGGTCAAAGGCAGCCTGTCCTACAAGACAGGCTGCTATAAGAGATGTGCTTGCTGTTCTGTGCGAGACTGTGTTAAGAATTGTTAAGGAGTCCTGAGGTCCTTTCGTGCAATTTTCAGGCACAGGAGAGAAAACCATGTGTGCTATGTTGTTCCATAGGCCTTGGTGTGGATGTTTGGAAAGGCTTTTCTGAGCATATTTTGCCCCATTGCAAATCT
>MU014491.1:5694-29209 GCA_011075105.1 Heteronetta atricapilla
GGCCCCCCGCTCCCAGCCCTTTCCCTCGCGGGCACACGCAGGAGACCCGTGGAGAAAGCAGCGCTGCGTTTGCCATCCGCTCGCGGGGCTGTCCCCCCACCCGTGCCACCCCCAGCCCCGCCACCCTGCTGCGCCCCAGGCAGCACCCGTGGCTGGGGACGAGCCAGGAGCTCTGAGCTCAGCTTCTCTGTCTAATTAAGCGGCGCTAATTGCCCAGAAAACAAGTCATTTAAACCTCTGCTGCAGCGGAGGCTAGCGTTTCCCCATTGGTGCCGGGGGCGTGTGGCCCCACGGGGGGGCAGGTCCCCGCTGGTGTCACCGGGGCAGGCATCGAGCATCGGCGCTGCGTGGCGCTGGCAGGAGCCAAAGTCCCTTTGGTGACAGCATCCCTGATTTCTCCTTCCTAAGCAGGATAATCCTCACTGCCCTGGCTCCGTGGCGCAGGCAGCGCGCATCCCTTCCCGCTTTTCTTCTCCCCTTTTATTTCCCTTTACCGGATTATGCTGGAGATGAACTTGACCCTGCGAGCACCGTGGCATCTCCTGAACCTGCTGGCTAAGCTGGGGGGGGGGTCACAGCCGCCACCAGCACGGGGTCACTGTCACCACATCCATTAGCTCGCCGCTTTTGGAGCAGCTGAGCTGGCATTTTCCAGCCTGGCCTTGCTCAGGGCGTGCTGAGCCTTCCCAAAGCCCTTCGCTGTCCCGCCTGGCTCCCCCCTCCCTTCCCCTGGGGACACACAAGGGACATGGTGGCCGGGGGCATCGCAGGGATGGGGCAGAAGCTCAGCCCCAGCTGCTGGGGAGGCCGGCAGGGCGCAGGGATGCTGGGGACTGGGAGCACTGGGATGCCACTTCCCCTGCCCGGGGTCTGGTGCAGCGCCAGGTGAGGTGTCCCGCGTGTCACCGTGTCACCAAGCAGGTCCCAGGGCCGCGGGGACCAGCGGCAGGGTGAGCTGGGGGGCAGAAGGAGAGCTCGCCCCCGTCCCTGCCCACACCAGGCTGCCCAGTTAACCCATGCCGAGCACTCTGCGCCCCCAGCAGCTTCTCTGGCTGCAGTTTATAAATGTTTGAAATTAAGGGCTGGTCCCAAATTCCCTCCTAGGCAACAGTTGCTAAGCGAGTTTTATTCACGGGTCCTCGTGACCGAGCGCTGGAGCCCCCCCCCCCGGCCTGGTTTTGGAAGGAGGCAGCGTGTGTGTGGGCTGGGGCTGCCGAGGGTCCCAGGACCCCAGCCCACAGGGAGCCCCCAGCCCCGTCCCCGCCGCCCCGGGGCTGGCGCTGCCACCTCGCAGCCCCAGCAGGCGCACAGCGCCGTCCGAGGCAGCCGCTTCTGGGGCGTTTGTAAAACTCCTCTTCATTGCCACCCTCGGCCCTGCCTCTCTGTTTTATCCCCCCCCCCGAGGCCGGGGGCCACCAGCGCTGGGGCCGCTTTGCCCCCCCTCGTCCTTCTCCGGGCGGCAGGCGTGGGAGCGGGGCGCCGGGGTCCCCGCCACGCACGGGGGGGATGCCGGGGCGCTGGATCCAGCCTCTCTGACTCATGCGAGCGCCTGAGCCGCTGGCAAATTTCATTACAATAACAAGGTCTGCGGGCGAATTAATTATTAACGATTATTGTTTAATATTTATACTGCAGCACAGCGACGGGCACGCTCGCTCCGGCCTCGCCGCTTCCCACCGCTGGCTGGGGTGTGAGCGGCGGCCAGTGCCCACCCCACGCTGGCAGCGGGGATGTCACGGCACGGATGCCACCTCAGGGGGGGTCCTACACAGGGGTGGGCCTCAGCGGGGCTGGGGTCCCACCAAACCCCCACGCTGCAGCAGGGAGAGGTGTGGGGAGGAGCGGGGTGGCACCAGGGGCTCTGGGCAGGGCCGCCACACGGTCCTGGTGCCTCCCTCCCCTCTCGTGTCTGGGTCCCCGTAACGCATTTGTTGCTGGGGGGCTCCCTGTGCCGTGGCCCCCGGCGGTTTGACCAGAGGGGTGAGTGTGGGGGGCTCTGGGGCTGCAACACGGGGGACAGAGCCGGGGTGCCCTGGGGTGGCCGTGGGTGCCGTAGGGCAGCCGTGGGTCCCCAGAAGGGCCGTCCCTGCCCGTGTCCCCCACCTCAGCTCTGCTCTGCTCCCCCACAGGGGCCCCCTCCCGCGATGTCATCCTCATCTCAGCCATCATCACCGTCAGCCTTAGCGTCACCATCGTCCTGTGTGGCATCTGCCAGTGGTGCCAGCGCAGACTGGTAAGTGGCGCTGGGGCTGGGCGCCTGCCGGGGGGGCGGCGGGGTGGCCGTGCCCCACGGGGGGCCGAGGGGTGCGGGGCTGCCTGCAGGCAGAGCCCAGTGCCGAGCGCAGTTTGCGGCGACGCCGGCTGCAGCTTTTATTTTGCTCTTTAGGAAAGGCGATAATTAAATGTTTGGGTGAAACTGTCTGTGCGGCGTGGAGGGAAGTTTCCAAATACGTATAGATGCACGCTTGTGACAAGCTGCAACGATCTGGCCCCTGTCCTGCTCGGCGCGCTCTTTCCTGCTAGAGCCCAGCAGGAAGGCAGCCAGCCCGTCCCCGTCCCCGTCCCTGTCCCCGTCCCCGTCCCCGTCCCCTCCATGGGCTGTGCTCCCAGCACCTCCCGCACCCCGGGGCGCCCGGCGTCGCTGAGCCCCCTCACCGCCCTGCCCGGCCCTGGCTGCATTTCCTTCGTGACGAGATCCAAATCTGGGTCAAGTGCTCCGAAGGCAGCGGTTTCTCTCTTGTGGCTCTCTGCACGGGCGAGCCCCCCCAGGCAGAGCCGCGCCGGGAGGGGGACCCAGACCTGCCCGCAAAGCGAGGCGGCGGCTCCTGCGAGCGTGCCCGTGCGCCAAACGTGGGAGGAGAAGGGCAAAGCTGGCAGAGGAGCAAAGAAGTAGGAAAATTGGCTGGGAATACATCCAGGATGGGAACTGGAAGCTCTGTCCCCAACCCTCGATGGCACGCGGGAGCCATGGCCAAGCCGGCTGAGCCGCCAGCCCTGTGCTGGCAGACCTCGGGGGACGGTGGCGGCGGGGTGCCCGTGGGCACCGTGCCATGGACAGGCCCCGGGGGTGCCGTGGTGGGGGCTGGTCTGTGCCCCCAGCCCTTCTCCTGTCCTGCTGCAGTCTCCGGGCACCTGCAGCGCTGCTCCTAATCGTTCACTAATCAGCATTAATTGCGCTCTTGTCCGCCCTGGAAGAGAACGGCACGCCGAACCCACCGTAGGAAATCACAGCGCAGCGCCCTGATTACGAGCCCCAGTTAGGAGCGAGCGCGGCTTTGTTAGCATATGGCACCGCTTCCCTTTCGCTGGGAAGGTGAACTCAATTAATCCAACTTCAATTAAGCCTAAAATTACACCCTCCTGCCCTGTGGCGGGGCGCAGGGTGCAGCTGCTGCTGCGTCCTGGGGGTGGTGCCCAGCATGGGGACGGAGCCAGCCGCTGGGCAGGTGGCACCCGCGGGAGGCCGTGAAGGCGGGGGTGAAATTTGGTGCCAAAGCAACGGAGGGCACGAGGCGCAGCCCCCCCTGCCATGGTGGGGGCTCCGTGCTGCCCCTGACCCTCTGCTGTCCCCATAGGGAAAGCGTTACAAGACGTCCCTGGAGACCGTGGGGACCCCAGACTCCAGCCGAGGCCGCAGCGAGAAGAAAACCATCAAGTAGGTGCCAGGGCGGGGGGAGAGGGGCAGGGGCTGCGGTGCCAGCGGGGGCCCCGGCACAGCCACAGCCCACACAGCGCCCTGCCCACCATCACCTGTGCGGGGACACCGGGATCAAGGTGCCCCGACCCTCCCAGCCGCGGAAGGACCCCTCCCTGGGGACAGAGGTGGCTGTCCCTGGTCCCCTCTGCTCCCAACAGGGTGTCGGCAGACACTTGCCCAGCTCTCTCCCGTGAGCTCGATGTTAGGCTGGGGACACTGGGCGATGGGTGGTCCCCCTGCCGTGCCAAAGCACCCCCCCACTCCTGCAGTCACCCCTGGGGAGTTATCGGCCCCTCGGTCAGGGCGGAGGTGTTCCTACGTCCCCCAGCCCCCGCAGGAGAGGGTCTCAGGGACTGGGGGGCTTGCGCCTCTCTGCAGCACCCTGGGGTGCCCCTGCCAGCTTGCCTTTGGTGTGGTTGTCCCCAGGGGTGTCCCCAGGCTGGGCATGCTGAGGATGGAGTGCCCTGCAGAGTGGGGACAACCAGGGGTGCGTCAGGGAGCACGGAGTTGGGGTGCATATGGGGGGCTGGCAGCCAGGGGCCCCCGGCTCCGCTCCTGCACCCCCCGGCTCCATGCAGCGCCGTGGGGACGGAGCACACTTCACACAGTCCCGACCAGGGCTGCCGCAAACCCCGGCCTCAGTGGGGTGCAGACACCAGAGATCCCGGCCCGGGATGGGGCCACATGCCGCACGGCTCCGTGCAGCCGGCAGCATTTTGGGACCTGCGCCAGGGCACAGCACTGCCTTTGATGCCCATGGCTCGGTGGTGGTGGCAGCGGGAGGCGCAGGATCGTCTCCCATCTCCCCACGCTGGCAAAAGGGAGGGGTTGGGGGGGTCCCAGCATCGGGGTACCCGGGCGCAGCCCCTCCCGTCACCGCCGCTCGTCTCCCACCCCCCTCTCAAGGCACAGCGTCGGCCGCTGGACCCGGCTGCCGAGGACGCCAGGATGCGGCCCCCTGCCCAAGCCCGCGAGCGGGGTCGCAGCGCCGGCAGCTCTCTAACCCCTCTGCGTCCTTCTCTCCTTCCCAGCCTGTCTCTCCGCAGCTCTGCCCCGCTCCGTCCGTCCGTCCGCCCGCCCGCCTGTCCGTCTGTCCGTTTCTCTCCGCAGGGCTCGGCCGCAGCGGCTGGCCGGGGGCGGGGGGCTGCGCTCCCCCCGGCAGGAATTCAGCTTCTCTCTCTTGTATTTCCCTCTTCTTTCTCCCCTCGTCTCCGGCCGCTGTAGCGATCTAGACAGAGACTTTTGGAATAACAATGACAACACAGTGCAGCAGAAATGGAGCTCGTACCCTCCCAAGGAGTTTATACTAAACATTTCACCTTACGCCCCGTACGGTGACCCGCGCCTTTCCCTCAAGTGAGTTTCTCCTTACCGGGCTTGCTCGCGTCTAGTGAGTACATGGGCAGCACCCACGCGCCTTCCTCCTCCTCCTCCTCCTCCTCCTCCTCCCCCCGGCCCCCCATGGGCAGCCCCATGGAGACGAGCAACCCCCCCCACCCGCTCCCCGGTGCCCCGGGGCCCCCCGGCAGCACGGGTTGGGGTTGCGCGTTCGGGACAGGACCCGGGGCCCCTCCGCCTCCTCCCCCCTTCATTTTGGACGTTTTTGGCTCTGCCACCTCCACCAGCCCCCCCCGCACCCTCCGGCCAGGGGCCTCCCTTTGCTTTTTTTTTGCAGTGCTGATGTCTCTCTCTCTCTCTCTCTGTCTGTCCGTCTCTTGTCTGTCTGTCCACCTCTGGCTCTCTCTCCCCTCCTCCTCGTCCCCCCCCCCCCCCATCCCCCGTACAAAACGGCTCCCCCACATGTCCGTCTGTCCGTCCGGCCCCTCTCCGTGTCTGTCTGGGGGGGTCCGACCGCCGGCCCGGCCCAGTGGCTCTCTGTTATCAGGGGCTAAGCTGACAGCGTCGGCCACCGCGGGGTTGGCGGGGGAGCGCGACGGCCGCCCCGGGGAGAAGCAGCGCGGCGGCGAGGACGGCATGAGGAGCAGCATCTCTGCCCACAGCGAGCCCAGCATGGGGAAGGCGGCGAGGGGCCGCTGGCACACGGTGCAGAGCCACTTGGCCGCAGGGAAGCTCAGCCTGTCCAAGTGAGTGAGCACGCACGCTCCGGCACAGCCCGGGTGGTGGGTGCCCGGGCTGGGGGCAGCAGCTCGGTGACGCCCCTGGGGCAAGAGCCGTGTCCCCACAGCACGGGGACGGCGTGGGGACGCGCGGCGGCGCCAGCCCCGTCCCCACATGGCGCTGCTCCTACCCGTGGTGCCGCTGCGGGACCTGGCACCGGCACCTCGCCCGCAGCTCTGATGCCGGGGCAGGTTTGGGCAAAGCTCGAGTGTTATCAGGGCTAGGGGAAAAAAACGGCCTTGGTGTAGGACTCCTGCTCGCTCGGGCGCCGAGCCCAGCACCGGGCAGTGCTGGGGCGCACCGGGAGGCGAGAGGGGAAGGAGAGCACAAGGAGACGGTCCGGCACGGGACGGCTCCGTGCCAGCGGAGAGGGGAAACCCGCCGGGGTCTGCGGGACGTGCCGAGGAAAGGCAGCGCCCGGCTGCTGCGCAAGCACGCGCCCGCGGGCGGCTCGGCACCGCCACGGCAGGGAGCCAGGCAGGGGCTGCGGGTGGCCGGGCAGACGGACGGATGGACGGACGGACAGCTGCCGCCACGCTCTGCTCACACAGTCCGGCGGGGGCAGAGTTAAGGGGACGGCCGTGATGCCTGCGGGCTTTTTCAGCCTCTTTTCCGCAGAGCCTGCTGGTGGTCATGTTTTGCCGCGTTTCAGGTGTTCTGGGGGGGGGGGGGTTCTTTCGTGCTGGGCATCCCGGGTGTGAGCCATGCCGGCAGCAGGCTGCTGTGCCACCCCGGTGCCACCATCCTACGGCCGCTCGGTGGCCCCAGGGGATCCCAGGCTGGGGACAGGGGGTCGGTTTTGGGGAGCTTAAGGCAGGGTGCAGTGTCCCATCCCCAGCCGGCTCCCGCGTGGCATGGTGCTGGCAGAGCCCACGCCTCCAGCTGGCTCGGGGCCGAGCAGAGCCAGATTTAGTTTCCTGTGACGGAGAGGTTGTAAATTGAACTAATTTAGGATTTGATAGGAAACCGAAAGGAGGTCGGCGGCAGGCGCGGGGGAGGCTCAACACCCCGCGTGCCTCCAGGTCCCGGCCATGGAGCCGGATCCATCCCAGCTCTCCACTCCCCTCCCTCTCTCTCTCTCTTTCTCTCACCTCTCACTCTTTCTTCACCTCTTTTTTTTTTTGTTTATTTATTCTCCCCTCCTCTGTTTCCCCACTGCTGCGATGCACGACGGCACAGCTTCGCCCCACGGTTGCAGCCATCGCCCGGCCAGCCCCAGGGCAGCGCAGGGACCGGGGTCGTGGTGGGGGGGCTGCTGCTGAAGGCGACTCTCCTGTGCCGGGGGGCTCCCCGTGCCCCGAGGACCCCCAGAGGGCTTTTGCCAGGCTGGCTGGGCTGCACACCCCTTGTTCTGGTGGGCTGGGCGGCTGCTGCAAAATCCCACTGTCAGCGCTGCGTCTCCCTCGAGCCGCTCTGCACGCCTGCGGTGCGGCCAGGCGCGCACCCGGCCACGCGTTTTGTCCCCGTCCCCGTCCCACCGCTGGTACAAGCCGTGAGCTCCGCAGGCTCCGTGGGCATCGCGCTCCTTCCTGGGTCCACGCTGGCTGCGCCCCGTGTGCCTGCAGCCCCGGCACGGGGCTGGCTGCCTGGGCAGTGATGGGCATCCCCGCCGCTCGCCTGCTCGTCCCCCCTCGCTGGCAGGGCAAAGCCCATCCGCGTTCCCCGGTGCTGCGTCCCCACCGCCCCCCTGCTGCCTGGCTTGGCCCCGGGACACCCGGCTCGCTGCCCTGGGGCTCAGTCCCCATCGCTGCAGGGACCGCAGCCGGCACGGTGCTTTGGGGACGGCGAGGCTGTGAGACCCCGCGGCACGGGCTGGGTGCTGGGCTGGGAGGGACGGGGACGGGGCTGGCTGGCTGGCAGCACGTGAGCGGGCGCCAGGCGGGCACCGAGGGATTCGCCTTCACGCAGCAGCCTAATTAGCTCGCAGACGAGGTCGGTCGGCCGGCACGCTGGGAAGGCACCGCGGCAGCAGGAGGGCACCGAGCCCCTCGCCGCCGGCGCCCGGGAGGCAGCAGCGGGGCGGCCGGCGAGATGGCGGCAGCGCGGGAGCCCGGCGCTGCCGGGGAGGCCGTGCCGCGGCCGGGAGGCAGAGGAACCGCTCGCTGCAGCCGCTGGCCCCTGCCGGAGCGCTCCCTGCGCTGGGGCATCTTCTCTCTAACTCTCTTCTTTTCCTTCCTCCAATTTTGCCCCTTCACCTTCTTCTCCTTTCTCTCCTCTCCTCTGCCCTTCCTCTCCCTAAGTTTCGAGGACTCCACCTTGTCCACAGCCACTACCCTTGAGTATATCCCCACCTCAGCAGGCGACCCCAAATGCCAGAGGCCCCGCACGCTCATGCGCCAGCAAAGTCTGCAGCAGCCCCTCAGCCAGCACCAGCGAGGCAACCACAGCCAGCCCACCACCAGCCAGAGCCTGGGCCACCTCCAGGCCCACAGCGGCTCCTCCGGTGCCGGCAACCCCCGGGGCTCCCGCGGCGGCCAGGGGCGCCAGGGCATCGCCGCCGGCTCCAAGCATCGGACAGCTGGTGGCCGGAGCCGCTCCAACCCCGGCAGCTGGGACCACGTGGTGGGGCAAATCCGCAACCGCGGCTTGGACATGAAGTCCTTCCTGTAAGTTCGCTCTCGGTCCTTTCCTCTCCCCGGCGGTGCCTCCAGGCTCGGGTAAACGCTGCGCGCGGCTGGCGGCGAGCGCCGGGTCCCCCCTGTCCCATCGCTGCCTCCCGGGGGGCTGGGGAAGGGGGTCCCAAACTCCCCCGGCTCGCCTCCCACCCGCAGCACCACAGGGAGCGCGGGGATGCAGGGATGCTCCGGCTTCGTCCCCGGGGCGGTGGGAGTGACAGCGGGGGGCAGCCCCCGCGCAGGGCGACCGGCTGCGCGGCCCCGATATCGCCGCCTGCCCGCCTGCCTTCCGCCTGGGCGGTGATCTGCACGGGCAGCCAGCCGGGTGGGGGCCGCCGGAGGCGTGTGATCTTTAATCTGCCTCGAACGCAGCTCCCCTATCGGCGCTGGCTTTTCAGCCTCCAGCGGCGAGGACTAATCAGCGCCCCGCGCTGTCCCCATATCTCGGCACATGACACCGCCGCTGCTCGGCACGCTCCGTCCCCTCCTTCCTCCTCCGTCCTCCCCACGGTGCCCTCCGCCGGCCCCCGGCGCCCTGGGGGTCCCTCCCAGCTGTGCCCCCCCCCCCTTCATTTGTCCCCTCCTCACCGCTGGTGGGGCCCCACACCTGCGGCAGCCCCTTGGCCCCTCTCCGCCGCGCCGCGCCGCCTGTTTGCTCCCACCGGCAGCCTCCTCGCCGGCTCCATTTGCCGGCCTCCTGATTTATAGATGAGGCTCATTAGCCATCCCCAGGGTCGTGTTCCTCTCTGTTTACCCAGCCTTGTCGCCGGTTCCAGCCCTAATTGCCGGGGGGGGGCCCGCAGAGCAGGGCCGTGCCGAGCGTGCGGCGCTTCCCCTCCGCAGAGCCGCTGCCGCTGACCGCCGCCGCGCTGCGGAGCCATTGCCGCTGCTTCTGCTCCTTGCTCTGTTTGCCCTCCCGCCCAGCTCCCGGCACCACAACGCGGGCGCAGTTTCGGGGCCCCAGGATGCCGTGCTGGCGGCACCGGCCGAGGACAGGGGTGGCCGTGGTGCCGGGGGCGAGCTGGGCAGGAGCCGGCGCCTTTCTCCCCGCAGCCCTCGCCCGTCCCCGACGCCGTTTCCTCCGCAGGGGCCGGTGGTGGAGTGCTCCCCACGCTGCCGTCCCCGGCTGTCGCTGCCCGCGGGGCCGCCGCTGCAGCGGGTCCCCCGCCTGACGCTCTGTTCTCCTCTCTCTTTCTCTCTCTCCCGTTCTGCTTCCTCCCCGCGTGCGGGGCCGCCTGGGCAGGGAAGGCCGGATGGTGGTGTTATCCCTGGTTTTGGGACTCTCAGAGCAAGATGACTTTGCCAATATCCCCGACCTGCAACCTGCTGGGACGCAGCCGAACCAGCCGAACGCTCAGGGGGACAAGAGGTATGAGTAAGGAAGAGGGCAGTACCCGCAGCAGGAGGAGACCAGGGCCTCACCCAGGGTGGAGGAGGAGGAGGAGGCCGGCCTCGCGGAGCGCCCAGGTTGGAGCGGCCAGGCAGCGGGCACGGCGACGTCTGCAGACGCTGGCAGCTCTCCTTGCCGGCCCCCGCGGTCCTGCCACTGGAGCGGCGACGCCGAGCAGACCCCGACCCCTTCCTCCCCCTCCTTCCCTCCCCGCCTTCCCTCCGTCCATCCCCATCCTCATCGCCGCCAGCGTCGTGCTGTCTGCATGCCGGGGGGCTTGGGGCGGCCGTCGCACCGAGCAGGGCAGAGACGCCGTGCCGGGAGAACGGGGGCGTGCAGGGCGCGGGCACGGCGCGGCCAGGCTTGCGGGGACCCCACGAAGCGTTGCCAGCTGAGACGCATCGCATCCCAACGCGCTTCTCATCCGCCACCGGTGCCCAGGGGTGGGCAGCACGCCCTGGGACGCGGGGGCAGCTCGGCCACCAGGCTCCTTGCCGGGGGCTGCCCAAAGCTCCCGCGGCTGGCGCCGGTGGCAGAGCCCGGCCGGACCCGAGCGGCGAGGGGCAGAGCAGCCCCGGGCGGCGCTGATGCCGTCTTTGGGGAGGTGCGGAGCAGGCGGGTGCTGCCTCCCCGCGTGATCAGCGTGTTAATGAACCGGCACCGTTCTCGCCCACCGGCTATTTTTACCCTGCTCGGCTCGGTTTCGCTCCATGTTTTAGCACTTCCCCCCTGCCCAGCGCCGCGCAGCCGCTCGCAGCCCCGTCCCCGCCATCACAGCGCGAGCATGGCCGTCATGCCTCCATCTCCTCCCCCTGCCCCCTCGGCCCCGTGGGGCTCGGCCGGCGGGGGGGACAGCTCCCCACCGGCACTCCTCCGCCTCGAAACGTTTCCTCCGTCCCCATCTCTTGGCTTCTTCCTTCTAGCCCATCCCCAGCGGCTCCAGCCAAGCGCCTCGGTTCGTCTCCTGTGCCTCTGGCCAAGCTCTCTGTCCACCCTGCTCCTCTCTCTCCCCTTCCCTCCCTCCAGGCCGGCCATCCCGTGGTGGAAGACGCTGCTCCTCCTCCTCTCTCTTGCTCTTCCTCCCTTTCTCTTGCTGGCCCACGACCGCCGCTGGCGCACATCGCGGCCCAGGCAGCTCCAGCGACACCACACGCGCCCGGCCCTGCCGCCGCTCTCTCTCCTCCACCTTCACTCTGTTTCTAACCTGACTTTGCCTCTCCAGCTCTCTCCGTTTCTTCATCCTCCCCGTGCGCCGTCACACCTGTGTGAGGGGGCTGCCCTCAGCTCCCCGCCCCCGGCGCCGCCTCCATCCCCACTGCTCCCAGGTCTCCGGCGTCTCCATGGGCGCGTGCCTGCGTGTGCTTGCCGTGTCGGTGGGCGTCCTGTGTGCATGCGTGGCTTTGCCACCCCGGGGGCAGCGCTGCCGAGGTCCGTGCGTCCTGGTGCTGCGCCTGTTGTCCGTCTGTCAGTTTGTCCCCGCGCCTTGGCTTGTGTTGGAGTCGTGCCATCCCCGCGGCCGGGGCGCGCGTGCGTGTGCGCGCGCACGTCCCCTCCTTCCTCAGGTCTGTCCCCACCGCCGTGTGCCTGTGTCCCCCGTTGTCCCTGTGCCTCACGGCCGCGTGGTCCCGGTGTGTGCCCACCCGCCTCCATTGCTGCTCTGTCCGTCCGCAGCTCCCCCCGGCCCCATGCCCAGCGTCCCTGCAGCCACCAGGGCAGGCGCCCGAGACCCGTACAGGGACAGATGGGGTGGGTGTTCCGGCTGCAGGACACCAGGGAAGGTGGCCCTGGGTCAGCGGTGACCCGAGAGGGGATGGTTGTCAGCCAGGCACTGAGCTGCAGCGCTAAGCACCGGGGCTCGGCCATGCAGCCAGCACTGGGTGGGCACAGCCAAAGCCGGGAGCACTGGAGAGGACCCCTGGGGCCAGGAGGTGGCCGGGGGCGGCGGCTGCACCTTGCCGGGCCGACAGTGTGCCCGGTGAGCTGGCTGTGAGGGACTGACCTGCGCACCGGCACCGGGCTGGCACCACCAGGGATGCCCACAGGCTGCTGTGGGTGGCCGGCACCTCCGCAGCCCGGCTCTGCCTGGATCCGGCCCACCGGGGCACCCCAGGCTGCGGGCATCTCCTCGGGGTCCCCCCGGCCCCGCTCTAGGGCGCTGCTTCTCTTTCCCCAGGTTGCCAGCCGGCGGCAAGGCGGTGAACACCGCACCCGTGCCCGGGCAGACGCAGAACGACGAGTCCGACCGCAAGACGGAGCCGCGCTCCTCTGTCTCCGACCTGGTGAACTCCCTGACCAGCGAGATGCTCATGGTGGGTGCCACGGGTGGGCAGGGGCGCCGGCCTCTGTCCCTCGCCTGCGCCCATCTGGGCATCCCCTCGTACCCCCCCCGGCAGTCCCAGCCCGCGCTGCTGAGTCCCCGTCACGGGGAGCTGTGCCGGGGCCGTGACGGATGGGCTGTCAGGAGGGATTTGGCTAATTGGTGCTCCCCGTCCCCGCGGAGCGGAGCTGGGAGTCATCCGAGGGGACGGTGTTGGGTGAGACGGGAGAGGCTGATGCCCGCTGACAGCTCCCGGCGCAGAGCCGGAGACGCCGGCGCTCGGGGCCCTGCGCACACAGCTCCAGGGCGGTGGTTGTGGCTCCAGCCCGGCACGGCGCGGCCGAAATGGCCACGAGCAAGGCAGCCGCCGCTCACGACCCCTTCTTGCCCCGCCGCAGCTCTCACCGGGCTCCGAGGACGATGAGGGCCACGACGGCTCCAGCCGGGAGAACCTGGGCCGCATCCAGTTCAGCGTCGGCTACAACTTCCAGGAGTCCACCCTGACCGTCAAGATCATGAAGGCGCAGGAGCTGCCGGCCAAGGACTTCAGCGGCACCAGCGACCCCTTCGTCAAGATCTACCTGCTCCCTGACAAGAAGCACAAGCTGGAGACCAAGGTGAAGCGGAAGAACCTGAACCCGCACTGGAACGAGACCTTCCTCTTCGAAGGTGAGGGCTGGGAGGGACTGGGATGGCAGCGGGGCGGCTGCCGGGCCCCGCCACCCGGGGCAGGCTCTCCGGTGGCCGCCGGTGACGAGAGGGGCTGCCAGCTACTGCCGGTGCGAGCCTCTCCCAGCCCTTGAGCTGCCTCCTCATCGCCTCCGTCTCCGCCGCAGGGTTCCCCTACGAGAAGGTGGTGCAGCGGGTGCTGTACCTCCAGGTCCTGGACTACGACCGCTTCAGCCGCAACGACCCCATCGGGGAGGTGTCCATCCCCCTCAACAAGGTGGACCTCACCCAGATGCAGACCTTCTGGAAGGACCTGAAGCCGTGCAGCGACGGCAGCGTAAGGCCCGTGGGGACAGTCCTCGGGGGGGCTGCCCTTGTCCCCACAGCGTCCCAAAGGGGACAAGTCCTGGGTCCACACTGGGGGCGCCTGCTGGCTCAGGTGCTCCTGCGGGGCGTCCACACGGGGCTGCTCATGCCTCATTGTCCCCATCTAGCAATTATAGGAAGGCATTAAGGAGCCCGTCTCTTTTGGGGTCAGGGTGAGATATTTCAGGGAGATCTAAAATTAAAGATTTCTTTTTCTCCTGCCTCTAACAGGAGAGGAAAACATCCCGCAGGGGGTGGCCCCAAAAGCATCCCGCTGGGGATGGCCCCAAAAAAGGTCCCGCTTGGGAGGGTCCTGAAATGTCCCACTGGCAATGACCCCAGAAAGGCCCCCCCCCCCCCGAGGACGGCCCCTTTTTCTCCACCCTTGGGGTGGCTCTGGGTGTCCCCAGCCCACCGCCCCGGTCCCATGGTGGGACGTGGAGGCGTTGGGGCACCCGGAGGGGCTGTGGCCAGGCTGGGCGCAGCGCAGCGAGGCGCGGGCGCCTTTGGGGAGCCCGTCTCAGGGCGGGGGGGCCCTAACGGCCTCTGCGGCCCCCCAGGGAAGCCGCGGGGAGCTGCTGCTGTCGCTGTGCTACAACCCCTCCGCCAACTCCATCGTGGTGAACATCATCAAAGCGCGGAACCTCAAAGCCATGGACATCGGGGGCACGTCAGGTACGAGCGCCCCGGGCATCGCCCCCCAGCACCCACCCGGGGGGGGGGCCGGGCCCTGTCCCTGCCCCCAGCCGGGGCTGAGCACCACGCTGTGTCCCCCCCGGCAGACCCCTACGTGAAGGTGTGGCTGATGTACAAGGACAAGCGGGTGGAGAAGAAGAAGACGGTGGTGATGAAGCGGTGCCTGAACCCCGTCTTCAACGAGTCCTTCTCCTTCGACATCCCCACGGAGCGGCTGCGCGAGACGACCATCGTCATCACCGTCATGGACAAGGACAGGCTGAGCCGCAACGATGTCATCGGCAAGGTGGGTCCGGCCCCAAAAAGCGCGTTTGGTGGACCCCGCATCCGTAGGGCGCTCGGCTCGTTACGCTAACGATGACAAACGAGCGCAGTCATCCCCATTATTGCCACGGAGAGGCAATTAGCCGCTGGCACGGCAGCACCCGATCGAACCCGGGGAAAGGAAGGGGGGGGAACGACACCGAGGGTGGGGGGCAGAGGTGCCGGTGTCCCGGGGGGGCAGTCAGAGGGTCGGACGGACAGAGGGACGGCGCGTGACGGTGCGTGTCCCCGCAGATCTACCTGTCCTGGAAGAGCGGCCCCGGCGAGGTGAAGCACTGGAAGGACATGATCGCCCGGCCGCGGCAGGCGGTGGCACAGTGGCACCAGCTGAAAGCCTGAGCCCCCCCCCCCCCCGGCCCTGGGGCAGGACAGGGGTGGGACGGCGGCGGCCCTGCGGTGGAGGGTGTGGGACGGATGGACAGACGGACGGAGCGCCCCCGTCCCCATCCCCAGCGCCGGGCAGGTCTCCTGCGAGTGCTTCCAGCCACCGTCCCCAGGGCCCCGCCGCCCCCCCCCCCAGCGTCGTCCCACATTTTGGGAGGCTGCCGGTGCAAGGGGGGGTCCCGCCTCCCCCCTTTCAGCCCAGTCAAACCTCTCCCAGCCGCCAGCATCACCCCGCCGGGAGCCACGTCCTGCCCGGGGACGTCCCCGCACCCTGCCCCGTCCCATCCCACCCCCCCCAAAGCCCCGGGGGCACCCAAGGGATCGGAAGCCATGCCGCAGCTCGTTAGCCAAAACGGGCACGTCCAGTGGGGTTTGCTGCTTTACCTCCGTCCCGGCACGTCCCCCGCGCTCCTGATGCCACCGTGTCCCCTCCGCAGTGGCACCCAGGGGTGCTGCACCCGGGCCATCTCCTCACGGGGTGGCCCGGGGCCCGCACGAGTGCCCAGCGGGGGGGTCCTGCGTGAGGATGGAGCGGGTGCCCCCGTCCCCACGCTGTGCAGAGCGGTGTCCTTGTCCCCGCTGTTGGCTGCGGGGGGCTGGCACCCAGCGGCAGCATCCCCAAGGTGCGGTCACCTCCCCACTGTCACCTCCCCGCTGTCACCGCAGCGGGTGTCCCCCACGTGCCATGGTCCGGTGGCGTTGGAGGCAGCAGGACGGCAGCAGCGTT
Source organism: Heteronetta atricapilla (assembly GCA_011075105.1). Lineage (NCBI taxonomy): Eukaryota > Metazoa > Chordata > Aves > Anseriformes > Anatidae > Heteronetta > Heteronetta atricapilla. Next base: position 20,998 of record MU014491.1, read on the forward strand.
GGCTGTGACACGTCCCGGGTGGGTGACGCCGCTCGGTGTCCCTCCCCAGGGCTCCCCGCTCCACCAGGGATGCTGTGGCCAGCGTGTGCGTGTATCCTCGGGGTGTCCCCATGCCGGGGACATCGGCCAAGCCCTCCCGCAGTGGGGCTGCTGCCCCCCTCCGCAGCCATCTCAGGTAGGGGACGGCCACCCCCTGCCCACCGCGGGGACACCGACGGGGCCGGGCTCTACACCCCTGTCTTCCTGTGGCCACCACAGTGTCACCCAGCACGTGCCAAGGACACCGCCCCCCGTGGGGACCGGCCTGAGAGCGGGGTGCCACCCGCCTAGAGCACCACGGGCTGGGAACGGTCACGAGTGTTGTCACAGCATCCCCGGTCCGGGCACCCTGGGGTGCCCCGCAGCTGGGACACCCCCACGAGCATCGGTGCCGTCCCTTCGGGCTGAGCCCCAGCCACCGGGGTCGATTCATCGCATGGGGGACCCTGCGCCAGACCTCCCCAAAAAAACAAGGAGCAGCCATCGAGGGGATGCTGTCCCCCCCACGTCCCCCGCCCGGCCGCCTGCCCTCAGGGGACTCGCTGCTGGGGGACAAGCGGCCCTGGGGACACGGTGGCACCGTCCCTGTCCTGCCGCCAACAAGTGTCCGGCAGCCCCCGGGAGCCCCCCCCCCCCCCCCCGTTAGACCATTTTGGACAATCTGGAGAGAAGTCATAATTCTGCTACTACAGTAATAATAACGCTTTTAGGGACATTTGTATTTTTATCACATTTCTCTCTTTTTTTAACATAACAGAGGAGATTCACGCACCTGGGGAAGGGGCTGCAGCTGGGCTCGCGCACAAAGCCAAGGGGTGGCAGGGCCCCCAGTGCCAGGCACTGCGTCGGGCTGTGCTGGGGTCCCCAAAAGGGGGGTCTGTGGGCGGGGGTGCCCGTCCCCCCCCCCCCCGGGGGAAGGGTGGGCTCCCCGGGGCTGTGTGTTCATTTTTAACTCTAGAGCTCTTAGCCGTTATCTTGTTCAGGTATCTCTCTTCTTCATGTGACGGTAACATCCAACTGGTGTGTAAAATAGAGAAAAAATGAAAAAAAAAATGAAAAAAAATGAAAAAAAAGAAAAAAAAAAAAAAGAGAAACCCCCCCCGGGCCGGCGGCCGGGCGGGCGGGCGGGGGGGGGGGGGCCCGGGGCGACCCCGGGGGGGGGGGGCGGGGGGGGGGCACGGCCCCGGCGGGGGCAGGGGCGCCTCTTTGCAGAATCCTATTTTTGGGGAGCGGGGCCCCTCGTTTTCTGGAGGCAGCCCCTGCTCTCAGTAATAAAGGACAGTCAGAACTGCCAGCGTGCCTCGTCTCTGGGCTTTGGGGGCCGGCCCCGCGGTCCCCCGGTGGCTGTGCCAGCAGCGGGGGCGGGCTGGGGGTCCCCGGGGGGGCTTTGTACCCGCTGGGTACAACGCCACCGTGCCCAGGGCCATCCCGCCAGGGCGCCTGTCCCCAGAGCGGGGGGTACACGGGCTGGCAGCGAGCCCGGGGCGCCACAAAGGCTGGAGTTGCTGTGATAAATAATTGAGCGGGCGCTGCTCTTGAATAAGTAAAGGAAACTCCAGCCGCGGGGCTGGCGGGGGGCGATGTGCTCGGGGCAGCGTGGTGCCGGCTGAGGCCGGGGTGCTGGGGGGGATGCCGGAGCCTGGTTCTGCTGCTGACCGGCGTCTTTTGAAGGAGGAGAGCGCTCGGTGCCGGTGCTCCCGTCACGTGGAGCCCGTCCTCGGCGCCGCGCTCCCGGTGCCTGCACCTTGGTGCCCGCAGTCAGCAGGAGCAGATGGAAATAGCAGCCCGCTCCCAGCTGCGGCGAGGACACGCGGCGGTGCGCGCGGGGAGCCGCGAGGAGGCAGGGATATATATAGGGGATATATATAGAGGCAGACGTACGGGGATGATGCACCGCGCGCCTCCCGGAGATGCCAGCAGCCCCGAAGGCTCGCGCGTAGCAGAGACGCGCGGGGTTCCTGCCGCCCGCGGCACGTCCCGGACACCAGCCCCTGGGACAGGCACAAATCCCACACCCAAGCCGGGATTCGGGATCCAGGGTGGGAATAGGCACCGGAGCGGTCTGTGCCCTCCGGTGAGCCGAGACCTCAGAGGTGGCACGGGGCTGGGCAGAGGGAACGGGACCGCATCCAGCCCTAAGAATAGGAACAAGCTGGCCCCGCTGCGCAGCACTGGCAGACCGAGTTCAGCCCCCTTCCCAGATACCTCCCCCTTCCCTGCTGGCCGCCCGAGAGCCGAACCCAAAGCCTTTCCACGCCAGATTTGTTGGGTTTGTGCTTTTTATTGCCAGGGTTTGGTACAAGTGGGGCTCGAGGAGGGGAAGAGGGACGGTGAGCCTGCAGCCCTGGCTCCAGAGCCTGATTTTGGGCAGGGCGCGGGACTCCTCTTCCCACTGCAGAGAGGCAAACCCCTTCGCAGGCTTGGGAGTGGGTGCACAGCCGAGGCTTTCCATCTCCCCAAGCCTGGAAGAGGCAGGTGAGGGGTCTCTGGGTGCGGAAGAGGTTTGTGCGTTTGTCTCAAACCTCGACGCTCTTCAGGGCAACGGGGTCTGCATGCAAAGACGCAAACAGCGTTGCCCCTTTCTGTCTTGCCCCGTGGAACCAGGAGCAAAAGGCACCCATGGAGGCGGCGAGGCACCTGCAGCTCGTTGTAGGAAAGTCACCAGAGCCGTGCTCCTGGGACACTGGCTCCCCAGGGACGCCAGGCTGCCTGTCCCATGGGCGAGCGGGGTCTGCAGGGCCACCCGTCAGGCGGAGGGAGGTTTCCCGTGTCCGATGCTGGAGCCCCACGCTTACGCAGGGCGCTCTAAGGTGGACTTGCAGATGCAAGCCGCGAGCCCTGCGGGCCCGGGGGCGGCTCTTTGCAGTCCCAGCAAACTGCGGACTGTTTTCCCTTCTGCAGGGGTCGCAGGCTTCCCGTTCCCACTGCCCTAGGCAGCAGACGCTGGTCCTCGGCAGCCCGGCGGAGGCTCCCCATCCCTTTGCAGCACGTCCTGGGGGTGTCCGGCTGCGGCGCAGCGCCTCACGTCTCCGCCGGGGAGCCCGGCAGGGCCGCGGCGTCGCCCTCCGCGTCCCCCAGCAGCGGGGAGCCGTCCCCGGGGGCCGCCGGGGAGGCCTCGGCGCCTTCCTCCTCCTCCTCCTCCTTCTCGTCCTGGCACCGGAGGCCCTGCAGGCGCTCCTCCCGCTCCTCCATGTACTCCTGCGCCCCGTCGCCCACCAGCCGCACGGCGTCGGCCACGCGGGGCGGCCGCCGCACGGGGTTGTGGTCGTAGGAGAGCAGGCGCAGGCCGGCCAGGCCGGCCAGGTCGGGGAAGCGGGCGATGCGGTTGCGGTCCAGGTCGAGGACGCGGAGCTGGCCCATGCGCAGCAGGGCCGGGGGGAACTCCTCGAAGCGGTTGCCGTAGAGCCAGAGCCCGCGCAGGCCGGCCATGCGGGGCAGCGCGGCGGGCAGGCGCGCCAGGCGGTTGTCGCCCAGCTGCAGGCTGCGCAGGCCGGGCAGGCGCAGCAGGGCGCGGGGGAAGCGTGCCACGGCGTTGCCCTCCAGCCAGAGGCAGCGCAGGCTCTGCAGGCGGGCGAAGGCGGGCGGCAGCCCCCGCAGCCCGTTGCGGCCCAGGTAGAGGTGCGCCAGGCTGGGCAGGCGGCACAGCGCCTCGGGCACCTCCAGCAGCTCGTTGCCGTCCAGGGCCAGCGTGCGGAGGTGCCGCAGCGCCGCCAGCTCGGCCGGCAGCTCCCGCAGCCCCGCGCCGCTCAGGTACAGCTTGATGAGCCCGCGCTGCGCCCACAGCGCCGCCGGCAGCCGCCCGCCGCGCACCTCCAGACGCTGCTCCGCGCCCCCGGGGCCCTCGGCCGACGCCGGCCGCGCCGAGCCGCCGCTGCCCATCGCCCCCCGGCCCGCGCGGCGCCGCGGCAACCCGGCACAACGCCACGGCAGCGGGGGCGCGGGGAGGCGCGGGGAGGCGCGGGGCACGCCCCCCTCCGCGGTCAGGCCACGCCCCCGAAGCCGGGACCACGCCCCTTTGATCAGGACCACGCCCCCCTGAAGCTGGGACATCGCCCCCAAAGTCGGGACCACGCCCCCGAGCCCGGGACCACGCCCCAACCAAGATAAGACCACGCCCCGAGCCCGGGACCACACCCCCCAAGGAGGGATTATAACTACCTGAACCCAAGACCACACCCCCTTGACCGGGACACGCCCTCTCTGTGCGCAGATCACGCCCCCCAGGCCGGGACCCCGCCCCCTTATGATCGGGACCACGCCCCCCGAGCAGGGATTACAACTACCCGAACCTAGGACCACACCCCCTTGCTCGGGACCACACCCCTTCTGTTCTCAGACCACGCCCCCTAGGCCGGGACCACGCCCCCTGATGATCGGGACCCCGCCCCCGAACCAGGGACTCCGCCTCCCGAGCCCGGGACCACGCCCCCTCCGCACGCATACCATGCCCCTTGAGCCGGGATCACACCCCCGAGTCCCAGAACCACGCCCCCGTGGTCGTGACCACGCCCCCTCATCCCGCAGCCACGCCCCCCGCCTTTATTCCCCCCTGGCAGCCTTTCCCCGGGGGGGGCTCCCAGCCCCGGGCTGTGTCCCCAGCCCCGTGCGCGGGTTGTTGGTGCCGAAGCCGCTGGGCCGCAGGGCCTGGATGCCCCCCCAGGGTCGCGCCGTGTAGTTGGGGCCGGGCTCCGCTGTGAAACCGAGGGGCGAGGGGGTCACGGCTGGGCCCCCCCGGCCGTTATCCAACCCCCCCCAACCAACCCCACCACGCTCACCCGGTGCTTCGGGGCTCAGGGCCCACGGGGGGGTCACGGCCCAGCCATGGTTAGTGGTGAACCCCGACGGCTCCTGGGGGGGAACGAGGGGTGGGTGCGCAGCCCCGGGGTGCCGGGGGCACGGGGGGGGGGTCGGGGCGCGCACCCACCATCCTGCCGGTGCTCCGCAGGTGGGCCCGGACCGGGCGGGGGGCCTGCAGCACCGGGGGGCGGCGGGGCGAGGCCTGCGAGGGGACAGCGGGTGAGGCAGGGGGGACACGCGGGTGAGGCCAGGGGGGACACGCGGGACGGGGATGGGACGGGAGCCACTCACCGGCGGTCTCAGGAGCCCCGGGACCTCCCGGCTGAAGCCGCTGCCTCTGTCGGAGCCCCGCGCCAGCACCGGCAGCACCCTACCGGCCTGCGGGGGACGGGGGGGGGGAATGGGACACGGGGGTCCCCAGCTGGGGGTCACCTCACCGCCCTGCCCCTCTTACCGTGCCCGCAGCGGGGGGCTGGAAGTGGGTGATGGTGGTGCTGGCCCCGAGCTGCGGGAGAGAAAAACGTGTCGGGTGTTGGGGGGGGACGGGAAGAGGGGCTCCGGGGGGGCGAGGGCTCACGGGCTGGCCCCGCGTGGGTGGCAGGATGCTGCTGCTCGTCGGGGCGGCCCTGGTGAAGCCCGTCTCCTCCTTGGCACCGATGGTCGTCCGCTGCAGGACGTCTGCGGGGGGGAGATGGGGCAGGGGGGGCTCAGCCCCGCTGCCCCGCAGCTCACACAGCCTAGGGCGTCCCCATGCTTTTGGGGGTGACACAGGGCAGAGGGCTTCTGGGCCCCCCCAAACCCTCCTGGGCTTGGAGCTGCCCCCCCCCACAACTGTACCTGTCTGGGCAGGATCGGCACCGTGCTCCCGGGGGGCGGGCAGGGGGCTCACCGCCCCAGCACGGAGGTGGGGAAAGGGCTGCTCGCGGGTGTAGCCGCTGCCCGGCTGGTGGACGTGCTGCGGCAGCAGGCTGCGGCCGTCGGGGAGCAGGAGGGGCTGGAAGTGCTCGGCCGTGCTGGACGTGGCAGCGTCCCAGAAGCGGCTGCGGCGAGAGGCCAGCACGGCTGTCACCAGGGGGACCCCCAAAGGCGCCCCCGTCCCCGCCCCGCAGGGGGGGCACGCACCCCCCTGCCGCGCTGCGCGGGCGGATGAGGTCGGCGGCATCGCAGCGGGTGTTGGAGACGAAGCCAGCGCCCACGTGGTGGCCGAGGTAGGGACGGAAACCGGGGTGACCTGGGTGACGGAGGGGGGCTCAGCCAGGCTGGCGGGCCCCAAGCCGTTTGGGGGGGGTGTCAGGGCTGCCCCGTGCCCCTACCGTGAGCCACCGCGTAGGTCGTGGCGTAGAAGTCCATGAGGTCCCCGCTGTCCCCCGCACGTGGCTTTGCAGAGACCGTGCCCACCCCCATGGCAGGCGAGCCCCAGGGCAGGGACCGCAGCTTGGCGCGGGGACAGACAAAGGGACAGGCGGACGGCATGCTGCTGGCGTGCCCCGCGTCCCCACCGTGCCACCACAAGGACCCGGCGGTAGCAGCGGCTGAAGGACGCCGCCGTGGAAGCCGATGCCGGCAGCGCCGTGCCGTCTCCTGGTAACCGGCACGGCGACCGCAGAGGGACTGTCCCTGCTGCCCGGGGACACCGGCCCGGCTGGGACACTCTGCAGAGGGCGCTGGGGACCAGGTGGGATGGCACCGCTTACCGGGGACAGCCACCCCCCGGCTCAGCACCTCCCACGAACCTGCCACCTCCCGAAGCTCCCTGACAATTGGGTTCGGAAGGCCCGGACACGAGAGGGGGGCGGCAGGCGGCTGCTGCGTGCCAGAGCGAGCTCCCCATCGCCGCCACCTCCACCTGACAGCAGGAGGGGCAGCCAGGCAAGGCGAGCGCCAGGGCTAGCAGCCACAGCTTTATTCATCAAGCCCTGAGAGTCCACGGGAGCCTCTGCCAGAGGAGGAGGCCAGCAGGGAGGGCAGCAGCGCTGGTGTTTCTGCAGGGCCCCCGGTGCCCCTCCTCTGCTCCAGGGGACGGGGAGGGGAACGACAGCCGCGGGTCAGCGGGGGGGCTCGAAGAGGTACTCCAGGTCCGGCTGCCGCAGCCTCTGCTCCTTCTTCTTGTTCTTGGCAAACTCCCTCAGCATGGCCATCACCTCGTTCTCAAACACGGCCGGCGTGGGCTTTGCTCCTGCAGTAAAAACAAGAAGGGACCGCGTGAGAAGAGCGACTCCTCGCGATCCCAAGGCACCCAGCACACACAGCCCAGCTCCCACAGCCCGCTGCAGTGCCACCTCGGTGGCCGCGCGTACCTGTGGCCCAGTAGTAAATGTCCCAGTCGTTGCTGGGCTCATTGATGAGCCGGTCGTAGAGGTTCAGCTGCCGTTCACTCATGTGGTTCAGGTTCTCCTTGGCAAAGAGGCTGGAAGGGGATGCACAAGGATGAGCGTGGAAGAAGAGCAGGGCTGGTGCCTGGCTCTCTACGGGACACCAGAGGGCTGGGAAGAGCTGGGTCCAGCGTGTGCTGCCTCCTGCCACGCTTTGTTATCGACCACAGGAGAAGCCCAGGAGGCCCCAGAAATCCTCCCAAAGGATTTCTGGCTCAGCCACCAGCAAGGAGCTTCCTCCAGACCTCTCGTGTGCTGCCTCTGGCACTGTCCTGCCAGCAGCCGCACCGACCACTGCGCCCGAAACCTACACAAGTGGTGATTTATCTGACAGCTCAGTGCAGATCCTCAGATGCTCGCCACCTACCCCCCAGGCAGCACGACGTCTCCTCAGGGTTTGGATTCTGACCGTGCCCTGCCCCATCAGGCTGATTCCTGCAATGCCCAGAGCTCTTCCTTGTTAATGAAGGCCCCGTGATGTAGTGGGGAGCTGAGCTGCGTGGCAGCTACGCTCACCTCCTGAGGACCCTTACCTCTGCAAGGTCGCTATCGTGTTTCTCGTGAGCCTGCCCGAAACCTGCCCAGGGTGCCGGGGGGGCGTGCAGCCCGTGCCTCACCTGAGCAGGATGCAGTTCTCCAGCATGCCCCTCTTCCTGCTCTCGTACAGCAGCCGGGCCCTCTTGGTGGGCAGCGGCTCGTCGGGGCGCTCCTGCCAGGGGGGCAGGGGGATCTCCAGCACGTCCTTCCCCGAGTCGCTGGGCGAGTCCCCGCGGTAGCCGCGCTGGGCGCACAGCGGCAGCGGCCGGCGCAGGGCCCATCGGGGCAGCGAGCAGAGCTGCGAGAGGGGCCGGGGCAGCGCCGGGGGCGTCAGGCACCACCCTTACCGCAGCCCCAGGCCCCGGTACCCCCCCCCACCAAGCCCCCCACCCCAATCCAGGCCCCAATCCCCCACCCCACACGCGGCTCTCCCCCCACAAGCCCCCACAAACCCCTTCAGCCCCCCC
>MU014492.1:0-15071 GCA_011075105.1 Heteronetta atricapilla
GGACTTCAAATATCTCCTTCTCCTCTTATACAAAAGAGGTCTTCAAAAAAAACACAAGTGTGCAACAAAGCTTGCAAAGTTCCCTTTAAATTTTTCCTTTGGGTAGGAAAAATACACTTCATTGCGCTTAGACCCAGACCTCGCTCACCAAGAGCTTGCTACACGGCTGCTGGAGGCCAGCTCTGAGTCATGCCTCTGAGCAGATACCTTGAGTGCCCACTGCCAGCCTCCTCCTTATCCAGTGGACTCCCTCAGGTCTGTTGGCTTGGTCCTCTCTGGTCTTAGACTGCAAGCTTCTGGAGGTAGCAGGTTGACCTTGCTACACAGTGTTTGTGACCTCAGTCTGCACTTCCATGCATATCATTATGAAAGTGAACATTCAAAGCCTGTTGCCAAAACAAAAACTGGTCTGGAGATCAACACCAACATAACCCCAAGAAAACAAGACCAATACACATCCCTACTGTATAGTATGAATTAATTATAAGGTTTGTATTTCAGCAGTATTTTTAAGCAAAGCAATATTTTTTCATGGGCTGTGTTAGAAAAAAAAAGTCATTAGCACACCAAACGTTAACACATATCAGTCGCTAACTGCACTTGCATACGTACTAGACTCGAGTGCTAGAACACAGACATCAATCATGGTATTTTGAGAGCACTCAAAAATCCACCTAAGTCAGCTGAATGCATACGAATTAACAAAAAAAACAACACACCAAGTACTAGAAAACACCTTATTCTTCATACTTCCATCAGTACAACTTCATGCTGTAGTAGCACAGAGTCATTCCTCACATTCGAAACAACCAAACGTGGGCAATGTAAATACACAAGCCTGACTGCCATTTTTCAGTACGGACTTGTATCAGATTATTTTATGGATCCTCACAACTGGAATACTTTAAACAACAGCAATAAAAAGCCACCAGTCTAGCTACCAAATAAAAGTGGATACACACACCTGGCAGATCTGCACTTGCTAAGTAGCAAAGAAGGGGAAAAAGCCTTTCTATGCAACCATCAATCCTGCACTCAATTCCTAACTGCTAATATATCTCCTGTACCCTAGTGCATCTTAGCTCAAATCCACTGTTTGAAAAGTAATTGAAAATAACTATGAAAAGCACTAGCCAGATGGTTGGGGGTTCTTATATCCCTGCTTGGTTTTTGTTCTGTTTCTTAGGAAATAAGTCCCGAAAGGTACTGTCCTTCAGAAGCACTCCTCTCACCAAGCTCACAAAAAACACATTATCTATGTTCAAATAATAACATTCATTAGTGAACATTAAGCCTGAATAATTAATTACAGTGAACAGGAAGTGTCATTTAAAGGTTATGAAAACAAGTGCTGAACAGTTAGTCCTAAGATGCTGCTAAGGTGAACTGAGACCTACAGATCAATGCACATACATGCGCAGATCACGTACACATTGGCAGCTTCTTCCTAAACTTGAGCTTATCAACATGAACATTATGAATGCTTAGCTTTAAATGAACTATTTGGAAATGCAATATGCATCTTTCTTGCACACATGCTCAAAGACTAAGAAAACTAAAAGAAAGCTGAATAAATATACTTGGTGTTTGGCAACGTTTTCTCATACAGATTAGCTCAGCTATTACATAATGACTGGTTTCAGCTTCCACGTTTTTATTTTATGCAAAGTAGGTGCAAAGCAATTCTGCCTTACCAAGATGTTCAAGCTGCCTGGGACCACGTTATATCCACTTTGCATAACTGCAAGATTTCTGCAGTGCAAATTCTTAGCATTAGTCTGCTTCACATCAATGCTTTACTCTACTAAGGGCTTTGAATTGCCAAAATTTCTGTTAATCCTACCATGACAGGTCTATCACGTGATGCGATAACATTAAGCACTCAAAATAAAGTTGTCCTTCTTTCACCCAGAAAGATCAGCAGCCAGGGCTAATAAGCCACCATCTATTTCTAGTTAAATGTGATGAGGGCTGACAAGATACATTTGTTTGCATTGCATAATTCATCTATCAAATTTTTCCATACATTAATTGAGGTTTCTCTGGTCTATATTTACCAACATCCTGAGACTTAAAAAACCTTTTACTCTTTGAGCTGCATACATTACCTACTTCTAATTTTCTTTTTTTTTTTTTTTTTTAAACACAAGTTCCTCTGAAGCCCATACTGAGTTCCAGCATTACAGACTCCAGCAACAATAATTCTCACCTCACTACCTGACATGCACCACTTAGGATTAGATTCCTGGAGCAGCAGCAGGCTCAGGTCCTTTTATCTCACAGCAGCTCACTGAATGGAAATTGCTTTTTAATTCATTCTTGGTAACCAGTGGAAATCACCATACGAAACTTTCTTTTCACCTCCACGTGAAGCTTCATCTCCAGTTTATAGCAGCCTAAGTATGAATTAATTTTAATGAAACAGAAGCAACAAGTATCAATCTAACTTAAGCTGAACTAAAAATCTGCTCACCAAGGCAAAGTTAGAATTTAAACAAGAGCCACACAGCTTCCTCCCCCACGCATTTCCACAAGTGGGCTACAAAACAGGACTAGAGAAGATGCAGCCAAACCAGGACCATCCATCTAAGTGGCCTTAACACCAGGACACTATTGAAACTAAGCTGCCCCAATGGATCTCCCATTTTGCCTCCCTAAAGAGCATTCACAACAAACATCTATCAATTGAAACATGGGATTAGAAATTAGAGAGTGATTGAATAAGAATAAATATATAGACAACACTCATTGCTTAATATGTGCTACATTTGCGATGTACCGGGCCTATGCTGTGCTTAGGTCTCCAGATGAGCCCTTGGGGCCCCAAGGACCAGATAAATCTAACCCTATTGTTTGGATGATGAACAAAGGCTCAGAGATAAGGAAGACTGTTTATAAAGGATAAGGTAAACAAGCAAGGCGCCTCTTGGATCCCGAGAACTGGACCAAACCAACTTTATGGCCCAGATTGTGACCAAGTGCTCAGGGAGCATGCGCAAGGAGATGAGGTTAAAAGTTCAACTCTGAGGAAGACGTCTTACTTCATCCTGACGACCACCCAACGACCACCCGGAGGACCACCAGAGAATACTACGCAAGCGCAGAAGGACTGATAAGATAATTAGCATACGAAGCGGGGCTAGGCGGAGCTAGGAAATGAATATGTATAGATGTGTTGCGAAACTTAATGCGTATGTAATATTTTAGGGGATAAAAGAGAATGCAAGAGAGCGAATTGTTGCGCATTTTGGTGGGACTACCCCCCATGTTGCCCAGCGCTGAATAAACATACCTACTTTACAATCTTACTGATTGTGGAGTCTTTTCCGTGAATCACAATAGATCATTTTACATCATTCCAGATTTTCCCAACGCAGCCCAGGCTTATGTAGCAATGAAAAGCAGCAAGCAAGCCCCATAACACAATCTAAGTCAACATGGTCTTCATTTTATCACTCAAAACACCAACGTGACTGCCTTCAGCTTCTCAGCTGGAAAGGGGTGCAGGAAGGAAGCCCTCAACCCAGTCGCCCTAGCCATGCTTGTTTCTGAGCTACAGAGCCTGAGAAGTGTCGCTGGGGGTGGCTGCTGGAACCCAGGGCACAAGGGAGTCTCGAAACACAAGGGTGTTTCCAAGCAATTTGCATTACAATTTTAACATTTACCTTGCATCAAGGGAAAAAGACTAAAAATCCCTAGAAATTGCTTCGAGCTGAGCTGCCACCCCAAACTACAACTCTACTTGCACATCAACTCTAGTGGTATAGGATACTGATAATATCCTTACTTACAGTTGTCCATACACAAGCAGCAGAAGATACTATTTCCTAAGACAAAAGGAAGTCACCATTACTGAGAGTCCGGGTAAAACCCTTTCAGCAGACAAGAAACCCAGATATGGCCCCAAATATCATAACCAGGAAGATACTTCATTTTGTTTTCAAGTAGAAGTGGTAGGGAATACAGACATCCAAAGACATTGTCACACAAATCACTGCCTTCATGTGAGATCTGGTGAACCTGTCTTCAAAGGGCAAGGAGGTTCCCGTTTAGCTTTTGCATTCTTTCATGAGTTCCGCTCAATCTACATTTCTACCGTTCACTGCTTCGTACAGAGCATGTGTTCTCAGTGAGATCTCATTACAGCTTTCTTCCCCATAATCTTCCTCATGCTTGCTAATGTATCTGACCTTGTTTATGATGTTTGCTAAATATATGGCTAGCCATAAACTGCAGCAATCCAACCACAGAAACCAAAGAAAACTAACAAAAAGAGGAAAAAAAAAAAAACTTCTCTCACACACTAATGAGCTGAACAAAATCTATACCACATTTGTGTTCATTTTTCTGAAAGCTTTTTAAGATCAAAGTTCCTTCACGCTAGGGCAGACACTCACATTACTTAGGTCCACAACAATCACTACTTCCAACAACAAAAGAGAGGATACAGCAAGACAAAACAGTAGGAGAGAAATTCAATACAACATAGCCCTTCTTCGCACACAACTGCTATGTTAAAAAAAAAAAAAAAAGCCCTGGAGTGTTCTGTTGAACGATGACTAAGTCATTTTCCAAACTCCTCCAGTCATGGAGTACTTACCAAAATCCATCTGGACAGAATTAAGCAAGCACGACAACGTCATGGCTAAGAAAACTTGGCTAGAATAGTCTCAGGCACTGTATCTTCCCCTTCTACTACAGGAAAGGCACTCCATAGAATACCATACACATAAGATGAGCAGAGAAGATCTGCAAAGCTTACCATGGTTATTTTCTCCTGTTCCACAATTCTTGCTAATAACCCTTAAATTTATTTCATTATAAATGCTAACAAAAATCTATCTAAATTCAAGTCTCAAAATTCAACTACCTGAATCTCCATTTGCCAACACAATATATCTTACAAAGGAAAATTTTAATAAATGTAAGTGCCCTTAATGCCAATGACTAACATTTCTTTTTCGCAACGTAGAAAATACCAAAATAAGCACAGGTTTAGCATCTGATGCTTCTCTTTTCCCATGCAAGTGGAATAACTTGGGACTGCTCACACAGCTATTTACTGTACTATCTGAAAATCACTAAGAACAAGGATGGGCAAAAGAAGACCAATTAGTAAAGAAACACCACAAATTACTCAGAAGACAGTTTGCAAGTATCTGTGAAAAAACAGTGCATATGAACAACTGATCACTTGATACCACCCTTTCAGAAACTACTTTCAGTTCACATTGAACCAAGTCTGATTCTTGCCACCTAATCCATAGAAAGATTTTCTTCAAGAGTTTTACTAAAGCCATGTAGAAGTTAAGGAGCAGCAGAAATAGGAGTGTAAAATGTCAAACCAATATACAAACACACACACAGACACTAGCTGTAAGTTTAAAAAATAAAGCCAAGGAATGATGCCAGCCAATGAAGCCAGGAAGACACCAATCCCTTCTAGCTATTTACAACCACAACTCAAATCCATTGAATTGTGGAAACAAAATCCAGGAAGCCTTGATGTTCAGTGCACTAAAAATTCATTAACTCAGTAACAATAGCTTGATACTGTGAAGCAAGAAAAAAAAAAAAAAGATAAACTGCATAATTCAGACTCAACCTACAGGTTCTGTTTATTCAGTTCTTGTTAAAGAACAGAAAAAAATATTTAAGAAATGTTTGTGTTGTAAGACAGAACTAAACAAGAGGGACTGACACAGAGTAAGATGTAATAGAAGGCTCCTGTTGTGCTGCTGAGCCGTAGCTGCTGGAGACAAAATCTGCTATGCCTCAGGAACGCAAACACAGGAGATCCAACGTTTACTGAGATCTATTTTTTCCCATCAAAGCTTCCCCAACATTTGCTGGCAATTTGGCAGTTAAGAGGAAAAATCTTAAAACTGTGGCCTTAGCAAGATCCAAGCCCCGCCACCCCTCCCCAAAGACAAGTTTCTGTATGATTTAGCTTCCTAGGTCTCATATGCAGAAGTCTTCCATAAATTAACTGTCCATAAATTCCAGTTCCTTGCTGCTTGATGAATGAATTCCTATTAAAACCCCAGGAACAGATAACAATGCGGTAAACTCCACCAATGGCTGAGGAATGTGGCTCTTCATGTCACTAGCTCGGGTTTTCAGGAGGCCTTGGTTTTCTCCTCTCCAGAAAGGACTGGCTGAATGTGTGTGCTCCAGGCCTCACAGAACTCAAAATATTGGGCTACAGAGATACAGACCAGTCCATGCTCCAACAAGAAGTAGGAAAAGTGATTCCAGGAACAGGAAAACAGCTTCTGTAGAAGTCATTGAAGCTTGTCATTTTCATTCAATTTTCCCAAGCACCTCTACAAGAGCAATGAGAAGTAATTTCCTTAACCGAGGAAAAACAGGGGTTTTTTTTTTGTTCTCACCAGCAAGGAGAAATCAAAACAATTGTTCCCACCGGCAAGGCAGACTTGATGATCAAATTGCAACAACAAGAACCAATCTTTTTGGAGCCAAATTCTGGGTTGCTGAGAGAGACAGTTGAAGACCCCACGAGGAACCTGGACATCTGCCTTCATAGCTTTTAGAAGGGGAGGACTAATCTGAAGAGGAGCTCTTTCTGATGAGGATATTCCCTCCTCAAACAGGAACAAAAAGCTATCACAGGGCTACCCAAACTGTAGTGCTTGAGAAAAAAATAATCGTGCATCAATTCATTAGCTTTACTGTGTCCTCCTCAAAGTTTTTGCATTAATGGGGTGCTTCATGGCTGGAAAGGAACCTTCTGCCAAAAATAAGAATTCCTTTCATATAAATTACTTTTTTTTAAAAAACAACTTTGCACTGATGTGTTCACAAAAAATAAATGGTAAATTGCCATACTTTACAGAGCTTAAATACTTAGGCATACGTCTATTAAAAAAAGATGAAATAAATCTGATTCAGAAAGTGAACTCAACACACGTACAATTAGGGTGTATTGAACATCCTGTACCAACTGAAACACTGATTCCATGCCTTTAAATCTCCATACAATGCCAAGTGAGTGTTCACTTTTACTTTACATACTTGCTCTCCCAGACACTTCAGTTTTCAGAGAATCCACAAGGTGCAGCCCTGCCACAAGCCTGACTTCAGCCCTTTCCAGAGGTAGCACCCTTCCTATCTCTCAGCTGGTGCCAGCCAGCCTGGTATGGACCTCCCAAGTACCAGACTACACCAGTTCGATCAATCCCTGCTTCAACCGTATACAAGCTTTGCTTAAAAATAATTATCAAAGTTGAAACAGCAGTGAGAGAGTGATTTGTAATGGAGCAAGGAGACAGCTTTGAAGATAATGCAGAAGAGAAGGCAATTCCCATATGGACCTAGAATCTTAAATCCTGGTACTGCACACGGTAAATTGCTCACATATCCCATACTCATTTTCTGCAAAGCTTTAATCTCTGAACTCTGGTCACCAAGCTTCTGCATTTCTTTCTTTTCCCTTCCTGTGTCCCAACCTAAATAATCAAATGCAGGACCTTCAGGGGAGGCCCTGAAGTTATAAAATTTGCCAGCCAAAAACAGATACTTCCAAAGACTTATGTGTATTATTTTTAATGTAACCAGAAGCTCCCTTATCAGGGAGAACATGAGATTTATATATATTAAACCCATCACATCATCTGTGGAAGCTTCAAAAGCAGTGACAACTGAAAACTCATGCAATATACACACCAATTTATTTCATGATCTACTCATTCTCTCTCAAGCTTCACGGCTTTCAGTATCACACTCACTTTTGGGTACGTATTAAACAGATACACTTGTTCAGTTCTCAAGAGATTCAATAATATCAGGAAGTATTTTACACAAGGAGATAAACAGCATCACTTGTAGTCATGATTCTTCAATATACCAATCGATCTAGCAAAGAGATGACTGCAAAGCAACATGGAATATTTTTTTTTTTTTAGGAATCACTTCCGAGTGACCACTACAGAATCACAGAAGCATCTAGGTTGTAAAAAACCTTTGAGATCACAAAGTCCAACCATCAACTTGACCTAGAAGAGTTTCAGGACACAACAAGACCCAGCTATTGACAAGCCACGTAACAAACGTCACTGGGAGATGTCTCCATCACATGTTCTTTGTCACTGAAAATCCATCTTCTGTCTTCCATGACACAGAGGACAGTACCACCAGACAAGAAACATATATGCCTTTAGAAACAACAAGGAGTTTCCACTTAGGTCCTATAAGTGCTCCTAAAGTGCCCCAGACCAAGTACATTACGTAGCACAAGGGCTTGATGCTGGGAACATCTTTCTGTTAAATCCCACTCATTATCTGAGCTCAGCCTGCACTCTGCCTCTCCTGTTCACGTGGTCATTTTTCTTCTTTGTCTTCAGCAGGAGTCTCATAATTGGAACAACCTACCCAGCACAGAGAGTTTCCACCATCTCAAAACAACCTAGCACAGCTTCCAGACCTGCCTGAACCCAAACCAAAGGAACAGTGACTCACCAGTGCAACGGTAAACCAGGCAACTACAGCAGTTCCACTGGTGTTCTAATTCAGTCACTGAACCTGCAACACAGCATCTTAAAATTAAAACCAACCTACCATCACCTGCATGTCTTCTGCAAGTTATGTTTCTGTCAAGCAAAAATTTCTGGGCTTCACACTGGTATCCAGGTATAATTCAACAACATGTTTTAGAGTAGCTCCTATAACTGCCTCTGTGACAGCCACATCTGGCTTTAAAACCTGTGCATCTTCAGCTGACATTTCTTCTTGCTTTGACTTACTGTGCGCAACAGTTAACACCATTTTTTACAAGGAACATCAACAGGAAGCCTGCAAAGCATCAGTTCCCATTGCTTCATAATGTTGAGCTACAGCATTGTAAAGAGAAGGTAGGAACAACAAGACACCATAGAACCACGACCAGAGAAAAACAAGTGAATTTACCAGATTTCAATTAGAGTCCATCAGGCAGATGGACAAAGTTTTCTTTCTTGAACACTCATTTTGCAAGTTCTTGGTCAAGGGACTTAGGGGCTCCTATCAATTCACAGGTTTTGATTTAGCTAGTTTCTAATATTTTACCTGTTTTCCCAAAACCCAGCATCTCACCGCATCAAATGGAGCTACCTCTCACATGAACAAATGTAGGGGCTCCAGTTTCGGATGTGTGACTGTCACCTAACAGTCTAAACTGTTACTGAACAGTTACTGGCACTTAAGTGTTCATACTCCTCCAATTATTGCATCATCTACTGATGAAACAATCAACACAGCATCAAATGGAAGCATCTTGCTGCTGTAGCAGAATCATCCAAAGCAGACTGCATTAACCCTTTCCATTTGTTTTTATAGGGATAACAGCGCCAAGATAATACAGGAGAGAACAGTACTTCACCACAAGGCAGGGCTTAAAGGGTATTTTTGAAGAGCTAAGCATTAAAGGTGTGCGTAGAGCATAGGAAGCACCACTTCTTGGCAGAGAGGGGAAGAGAGCAGAAGCAAGCTTATTAAGTCAGTCTCGTGAGATATGAGCAAAAGATGATGCAGGTACGCGGTATGAACCACTTTTTGGAAAAGTGAACTGAAGAGCACTCAGTAAATCTTTTTCAATAGGGCTTTTTTTCTTTTCCTTTTATTGACTCATAAATCCTACTAATAGCTATGGATCCCAACCACCAATGAAAAATGGTCATTTGCAAGAAAAAAAGCCAAGGAATACCCCAGTCTATCAATAATGAAGATACCATCGAGCATGCAGCTTCCTCTCTATGGAAATAACAGAAATATGCACTACATATGAAAAGCGTCAGCTGCATCCTTTAGTGCAGTAAGGGAACATGACTGTGAGAAGGGTGGTCTCAGTTCCAGGAGAAATCATCTCCCCAAGTACTTGAGTACCATGGTCATTCACATAAGGAGATGAATTAAACTCCGGTGCCACAGAAATTATTTAGTACCTTCTCACATCCTCACAGAGAACTTTCCAAAAGGAAAGTAAGAAAAAGTAGGGAGGTCCTGGATTACACCCTGAGGAAGCCATCTGATCTTTCTGAAGCCATTCTGTTGCATATCTGAATGAGGAATTGCATTGTCTGTATTACCTTCATAGCAAAGCTGTAAATTGCTCCAAGCTTTCTGTGAGGTGCAACATGCAAGCAATACACACACACACACACAAAAAAATCACAATAGCATTAGCACAGTGCAAAGACAGAATTTGACTTATTTTCAAAAATACCGTTCTAAATTAAGAATAATGATATCTGAAAAAAAGCTATTTCTACACTGCTACAGCCTCTCAACAGAAAGATACAGTTGTAGATTTGGCCAAAAGCAAAACATGTTATCAGGAAAAAAAAGTCACCTTGAAGATGAACACAAAATCCTTTCTGCATTCTCCCATATAGCAATTCATCACAAACCCTCCTATTGGCTGTAGCAAATGGGAAAAAAAAATCCAGTTATGGCCTCAAAACATAGCCTTGTAAGCAGACTAGAAGATTGCAGAGCTTTCCTTGTGCCCTGTCTCAACTCCTTATGTGCACTACCCTACAAACAACAAACTGACCTGTCACATCTTTCCCAAGGTAAAAAGTCAGCTGACATTAACTCCCTTTGAAATATAAATACCCTTCTTCTCCAATCCTCCATTTTTTTTATAAATATATTTGTTTTCAGACACACATCTATGAACATGCATATGTGCATAAAAATTTATGCACGACACCCTTGTCTTGATAGAAGGTCAGCAGTTTGCCCCACCAGACTGTGCCCTACAGCATCCTACAGAGTTGTCAAAATTCACATAGCAAGAAACAGTCACCAATTCTGTTCTCCCATATAAACAAGGCAAAATTCTGCACATATTTACGTGCAGCACATGAAATACACTTTGGCACCCACTTTCTTTAAACCCAAAGTAAGCGCAACACCATACAAAGCAAGGATAGGCATTAGTAAAAGCAATTATTCCAAGAACAAGATTATCAATAAAAGCAGCATTTGGTGCTTTATCACTAACTACTAAAACAGAGATCCATCCTGCCCCTTGGCTAAAACCACTGAGAGATTTTAACA
Source organism: Heteronetta atricapilla (assembly GCA_011075105.1). Lineage (NCBI taxonomy): Eukaryota > Metazoa > Chordata > Aves > Anseriformes > Anatidae > Heteronetta > Heteronetta atricapilla. The sequence goes on from MU014492.1 coordinate 11,059, forward strand.
AGCAGATGAAAAAAAAAGTGTGTTTATTTTTTTTAAATAGGTATAGTAGCAATATTATTTTTTTGCCTTCGTTTTAAACAAATACCAATTCTAGAACAATAGCACCCAATAAACCCAGACAACTTCACCAAGATCTCTGCACTATTGCCTATTCTAAATACCCTTTCCCAACCACAGTCTCTTTTGGCAGATCACTCCATAGTAGCTAAAAAAAGTCCCCATAAAATAGATGACTTATTGGTATCACAGATAACCCACAACAAAATCAGGATTTGCATTCCTAGGGAACTGCTGAAAATTTCAAGGCTAAGAAAGCATGTTTTACAGTATCAGGAGGGCTGCAGAGCCTTGATTCAAAAGAAAACGGGAAAGGACCTCTAGTGGGCTGAAATCGCACTGCCTGGGAGCCAGAGAGCAGCACCCTTACACTTGGCCTCGCTGCAGGTACACCGCAGCTACTGCGTCACTTCGCTGGAAGGCCTGAGTGTCACCCAGTGACTGGCACCAGAGAAACAACATATAAGCCCAATTACAGCAGGAAGCCTCCTTCTTGGGTCTAATTATAAATATGCCTTGTCTGCTCTCAGTCTTCGGAGGGATGCACTTCCATTTGCTTCAGAAAGACAGGAGACTGGTTGTTTTATCACGTAGGTCACTAGTATGTCAGACCGCTTCAAAGTGGTTTTATGTGGACTAAATACCTGACGTCAAGGGAGGTTCAAGCAAGCACAGACTCCATGCATTTTCTGGATAAGGATTCCAAGTATTATTCAGCCTATGTCAAGGTGTCCGATTGTGTTTTGTTGTTCAAGAGTTGTTAGCTGCAGGCAGTTTTCCACAGGCAGCAGATGTACCACTGTAATTATATCCTTAAGGTAACTCCTGGGTGAAAGAGCTTGCAATTCTGTGTGAGCTCAAGCACGCCACAATTTTGTGTTGTCGTATGAAAAATAGACTAATGAATGTATTCAGAATACTTAGGTCATAAAGCAGGCCAGATTAAGAAGGCTTATTAATGTGTTATTTGAGTCAAAAGAAATATCTTGTTTTGAAACAAGTTGATGATTTAACTTTAAGTTGTTATAAATTTTCTCTTGCTAAATTTAGGTTTGCCTTCAACTCAGATCAGTTCCATCTTTTCCCAAAGTAGCCCAATTTACATCTTCAGCGTTACAGGCACAACTTAGCTCTCTTCTAAATAATCTAAGCAATACCTTCTCTTTCAGCAGTAACACTCAAGGGTTTTGAATCAATTGGAGAATGACCACAAATTAAAGTTGATGTTGTTAGGCAGACATGCAAAGAACTCTGTCATCTTCAAAATAGCATCCCCCGTATTTCAGCAGTGCTGCTTGTACCATTAAGCAACGTGCTGGAAAGAATGCAAACCATTTTACAGAGCAGGCACCTGAAAAGAAAGATACTTACACTGGAGCACGAAGCCAGAAGAATACATCTGGTCTGCTCTTCACATAAAAAGCAACAACAGTACTGCCCTGCCATAATGAAATGAATGCCTTCAAGGTCAGTTGATAAAAGTATTCATGTAGAAAACAACAAACCAACCAAAGACTCTAGAAAGTTCACATCTTATCATCACGAACCTGACCAAGAAGCAATCAGAGTCCCTTAGCCTTAACTTTTTTGGACCAATCGTTATTAACTAAGAACATCGCTAGCAGCAGAACAACTCATTTTGAAGGAGTTCTAGCGGTGCTGTAAAAGTCTAATTGTGCATCTCCTCTGCAATATTCAGTAAAAAGTAGCAGCTGTTTTTAAAATAACTGATAAAATCCAGAAATAGTCCAAGAGAGACCTCTGTGATTAAAAAGAATAAAGAATTGGATGTGAAGAGAAACTGCTAACCACAAGGATGAACAAGACAACATACTACAAAAATACTCCTTAATTTTATTCAGTCAAGCGATTCCTATCTCAGGAATTAAGTTATTGAAACTTCACTGCTTTTACGATAGAAATAACAGCAAATGAAGAGACAGTTGACTAAACTCTCAAGAAAAATGACTGGAAACGGGACGTTAAACACAGCTGCTGAATGAGGCAGAATGTAACATATGAAAAGAGATACAGGCATTAATGAGTGATTTCAGGTGCAGTTAAAATCACTTGTAAAGACCTGATGGGAAAGAAATTTTTAAAAACTTTATTTCATTTTGATTTACAATGAAAAATTTTGCCAATAGCATAAAGAAAAATCAAAGCAAGTCTTTAAAAATAGGCTAGTTTACACACGAGGAAAAGCCTAATATGAAAGGTTTCTGGAGAGCGTGGAAGATAGCTTCCTGACGCAGCTGATTAGTGAACCTACCAGGGGTAGTGCCCCGCTAGACCTTCTCTTCACAAACAGAGGACTGGTGGAGGATGTGATTGTCGGGAGCTGTCTTGGGCAGAGTGACCACGAAATGGTGGAGTTCACTATTCTTGGCGAGGCCAGGAAGGGGACCAGTAAAACTGCTGTATTGGACTTTCGGAGGACTGACTTTGGGCTGCTCAGGACACTAGTTGGTGGAGTTCCTTGGGAGGCGGTTCTAAAGGGCAGAGGGGTCCAGGAAGGCTGGGAGCTCTTCAAGAGGGAAATCCTAATGGCGCAAGAGCAGTCTGTCCCCATGTGCCCAAAGATGAGCCAGCGGGGAAGAAGACCAGCCTGGCTCAACAGAGAATTGTGGCTTAAGCTTAGGAGAAAAAAGAGGGTTTATAATCTTTGGAAAAGTGGGCAGGCCACTAAGGAGGACTATAAGGATGTAGTGAGGCTGTGCAGGGACAAAATTAGGAAGGCCAAAGCTCATCTGGAGCTCAATCTGGCTACTGCCATTAAAGATAACAAAAAATGTTTTTATAAATACATCAACACAAAAAGGAGGACTAAGAAGAATCTCCATCCTTTACTGGATGCAGGGAGAAACTTAGTTACAAGAGATGAGGAAAAGGCGGAGGTGCTCAATGCCTTCTTTACCTCAGTCTTCAGCGGCAATACCGGTTGTTCTCTGGACACCCAGTACCCTGAGCTGGTGGAAGGGGATGGGGAGCAGGATGTGGCCCTCACCATCCATGAAGAACTGGTTGGTGACCTGCTACGGCACTTGGATGTGCGCAAGTCGATGGGGCCGGATGGGATCCACCCAAGGGTACTGAGAGAACTGGCAGAGGAGCTGGCCAAGCCCCTATCCATCATTTATCAGCAGTCCTGGCTATCAGGGGAGGTCCCAGCTGACTGGCGGCTAGCAAATGTGACGCCCATCTACAAGAAGGGCCGGAGGGCAGACCCAGGGAACTATAGGCCTGTCAGTTTGACCTCAGTGCCAGGGAAGCTCATGGAGCAGATCCTCTTGAGAGTCATCAGGCGGCACTTGAAGGGCAAGCAGGCGATCAGGCCCAGTCAGCATGGGTTTATGGAAGGCAGATCCTGCTTGACGAACCTGATCTCCTTCTATGACAAAGTGACGCGCTGGGTGGATGAGGGAAAGGCTGTGGATGTGGTCTACCTTGACTTCAGCAAGGCTTTGACACCGTCTCCCACAGCATTCTCCTCAAGAAACTGGCTGCGCTTGGCTTGGACTGTCGCATGCTTCGTTGGGTTAGAAACTGGCTGGATAGCCAGGCCCAAAGAGTCGTGGTAAATGGAGTCAAGTCCAGTTGGAGGCCAGTCACTAGTGGTGTCCCCCAGGGCTCGGTGCTGGGGCCGGTCTTCTTTAATATCTTCATCAATGATCTGGACGAGGGCATTGAGTGCACCCTCAGTAAGTTTGCAGATGACACCAAGTTAGGTGCGTGTGTCGATCTGCTCGAGGGTAGGAAGGCTCTGCAGGAGGATCTGGATAGGCTGCACCGATGGGCTGAGGTCAACTACATGAAGTTCAACAAGGCCAAGTGCCGGGTCCAGCACCTGGGGCGCAATAACCCCAAGCAGAGCTACAGGCTGGGAGATGAGTGGTTGGAGAGCTGCCAGGCAGAGAAGGACCTGGGAGTGATGGTGGATAGTCGGCTGAATATGA
>MU014493.1:15115-29950 GCA_011075105.1 Heteronetta atricapilla
AGGTCCCAGAAGTATCGCTGTAAATTGAAGTCCTAGGCAAATGTGTGTGTCACTGGTATAAAAAGAAAAACATGGACTTTCTGTCTCCTGCAGCCGGGCAGACACTAGCCAGGTCAGCTTTGTGTCATGTAAGGTCCTACAACGGGGAGCAAGAATTGAGGTCATAGTAATAGGAGGAAGGATTTTCCTCTCAAGGGCAGGAGTAGCTTTGAAAGACATGAAGACTTGGGTGGATGTCAGTTCAAGCTCGTGGCATTGTGCTGTGGCCCAGAAGAGTTACTATGTTCTTGATTGTCCGAATAGAAAAGCAAGCTGTCAAGAAGGTGTGCTGGATATTAGCTTCTGCTGCTGTTATATTGTGTCCTGTATTGGACTGATTTGAACAATTCAAGAACAGCATGAAAAAATAGCTTGAAACATGAAAGCAAACAAACTTGAAAACATTAGGAAAAGCATTAGGGTGAAAAATGAAAGGAGTATCATCTAGCTTCAGGAAGGTGAGGACTGTCTTGATTTAAATTAAGTAATTAAAGGAGGAATAGAGATGATGGGCTCTTTGAAGGTCTCTAGGGTCTTCTTTTCAGGTCAACATGAGCAAATGAGAAGATGAGGATTGAGAAAGGAGGGCTTGTGTGCATTGAGTAATCAGATTCATGGTAAGTTGTTCTGTTGGTGCTAAAGGGTTGTTGGTTATTTTTCCTTTGAATAGCAGAGGATATCTTACCATGAAAGAGTGCGTTTTGCTGTAAAACAAACAAAAATAGCTATACATGTAATCCCCAGTAATGATGTGTTCCCTTGTTTATTCAATTCCAAAATATTGTCTTGGGAACAGCACTGGTTAAGTCTGTCATAGTTCTGTGGAGCCTTTTTAGGAGTACCTCTTCAGTCCTAGTAGTATTAAATCAGAATGGATATGGCACAATTCAAGTGCTAGATACAGTTGAAGTGTGTTGAGCTGAGGTTTTCATCCTGAAATGAAGAATCGTCATTTTGCTGCTATTAGAACTAGTCATCTGTGCTACTACTAATTTAGGATTTTGTATAAAGCATCATTTTCACTTGTTAGTTTCCTCCGTTTCTGAGTAAATAACGTGATTTTCAGCAACATTGGGGATCTTTGGTACATATTCCTATTGATTTTGTTAGGCTGAGACATGTGTTCCTTGTTTTTCCTAGTACTTATCTTTTTTTTTACTGACAGCATCACAATGAAACCATAAAATGTAGTTGGTCTGTTTGAAAAGGCAACCTTCCTCTCTAAATCAGTCTAATTTCTTGCTTTTTGGGTTACTGTTTTACATTGAAGAGGTGTCTCTGGTTGGTGGTCTGCAGTGATGCTAAAATTCCCCTGAGAGGTTCCAACTAATTTAGAACCTATCTGTGTATGTGAACAGTTTAAATTATTCTTTTTGGTATCCAGGGAAGATTTATTATACTGTACCTGCCTAAAGTCAATTTTTCTGTCATAGTTTTGCCTGTTTATTGACTTTTATTGGCTGCTTCTGGAGTTTTGATTCACTCACAGCTATCTTAAGTTTCAAGATTTCTAAATGAATTAATGTTGCAGAACCTTCACTGTCTATCCTGCTTCCTTTGTAGGCTGTTATCAACAATGTGTGTGTGATGTCCTTAACACAGACAGTGCATGGCACTCCATTAGGTTGAAAGTAGGACCCATGCTCAAAAACCATGATGAGGATTACCGCATCATAAATTACAAGTATTTGCAGACCATGTGCTAGTGCATGTGAGCAATGAGAGCCTTTAAAAATTTGTTGTATTAAAGCTGTCTTTCATTCCAGAAGGTATAGCTATATCTGTGGCAGTATTTAGAAGTAAGAGAGAAATAATTACTGTGCGTAAGTCTTTTGCAGTCAAATGCAATCCATCTGTAACAGCAATAGCAAAACCAGAATATGATTGTGGTGAGCTGCAGTTCCCAAATGAAGATACTTATTTAGTATGGTTCACGGCATCATTATGTAGTAGTGTTACAATAGAATTAACCACATAGGTCAAATAAAATGTAAAAATGTGGATATTTTGTGGTATTAGTCTGATTCAGTTTGTAAGATCGTGTTGCCTTTTGAGTTTTGGTAGTGTCTCATAAAGAAGAAAAATATTTTCTGGTTGTCTCTGCTGAAATGCCATTTTTTGAAATTCAGTTAGGCTATCATTACCACAGTTCTTTGGAAGTTTGGGGTTCACGTTTCTCAGACTACTCGTTGTGGGGTGTTATCCCTGGCAGTACTTTATATTGTAGTGGAAGCAGCCTGACTCATGGGAGTGAGCTATCTGGAGCAAGGGTGTTCTCAGTTCCTTATGCTTCCAGTGCTATAGACAGGTCATTCTCTAACTGGTAAAAGCCTTTATACTTAGAGCTCTGCAGTTGCATCTCATCAGGTGGCTTGTTAATCAAGAAAGCATTTGCTCCTGAGAAATGAAGACCTTTATTTAGCCTGTGGAGGCATCAAAAGATTGACCGTGAGTGCTTAGTGCTTCCTTGGCATCAACTGCAGATGTTTGCTGTTGGATGATATCCATTCTCAGCCATGGGCCATGGATAACTGAGTGAAGCGTTATCACGTGAGATTTTGGGTAGGAACATGTTGTCTTGTTTTCCTGTAGACACAGGTTCTTCTGTCTTCTCTTGCACACCTGTTTTCTCATGCTAACATGCCACATGGCTTTCAGACAGCATGCTCTGCCTATAGTCTTAGCAAAAATGTTCAAGGAGAAATTTTGATGGCTTACTGTTAAATCTGCTCCTTAATAAAAAAAAAAAATGCTATTTCATCAGCTGTGTAGAGTCACTTCAGACATGTTTTCTTTCCCACATTCTCTTTTTGTGACTTGCATTAAGGCCTCAGCCTCTCTTTAGATCACTATAAGCAGTATCCTTATTTATCTGGAAGAGCTTTTCTATTAATCTTTGAATTGCAGTCTTAGCAAGTTTATATTTATTTCTGGTAAGTTTGCTTCAGGGATTTGTACTGTTACTATGTGCTGCAAAACCAGAGAATCCAACAGCTGGGAGCAGATGAGTTATATGACACCCTAAAGGCATAAGCACCATTTATGTGGAGAGGTAAAGGAGCGGACAGTCAGCAAAATTCATGGCTTGATGTGTTTATACAAGGCTAAGCCTTACAGAAGCTGCATGCCTGTAGCTCTGCTGGAAAATAAATGAACCAAGGAAATTCTCTCCAGGTTGAGTTTAGTTGGTATACAAAAAACTTTTTTTTGTCCCTGTGTTTATTTTTGTTATATTTACAGATGGGTTCTTAACATGCTAGTAATTTTTTTGACTACAAATTAAGTTGAGGGTAACACTTGTAGTTGTGTATGTGCACGTGGGGAAGTGGTATGCAGTGAGGATTGCAGGGAATGAGGCAAAGATCTTCACTGAGCAGCTGATGGTTATCTTAAATAATGCGTTTCCCAAAAGCATGTGGTCCAATGATACACACTTCAACTGATTTTACACGGTGGTGGTTCTGTACTTCCAGTAACCTCCTCATTTCTTTCCAAGAACATCAGATATCTTGGAGATAAAATAGTTTTTTAATCTTCTCAGTGAGCGTAGTTGTTCACATCCAGTTTGTGCAAGCAGCAGTGCTCACTGAGGTCAGCAGGATTAGCGGTGAGACGAGAGGTCAGTTTGGTTGTGCTTAAGAGCTTCCTTGATCATTTAGCAATTCCGCTGGAAATTAGGCCTCCCACATCCTAATGCTGGGTGTTGAAGAACCAAGATATTGACAGTCCTATAATAAACTTGGATTTAGTGTTGGAAGAAGCAAAAAAGCTTCTGCCATTTAAAATGAGAGTGGAGTTCCTTTGTGCTAATAATATGCTCTTGTTAGTGCTGTCTGGTGTTGAGGATGCAATTCTAAACGAAGGATATTGTAGCTGAAAAGCATATAAAAGAAGCAGCTGCTGTAAGGAGGTTCCAGAAAGCTACGTACTAGAAAAATGATGGGGATGGAAAAAGTCAGCCCTTCAGTGGTGGGGCTACTGCTCTCAGCTGCAGGGCTGGCTGAGTGACAGCATCTGGCTTGAGGACATACAGTGCCAGCCAGAGCCACCACCAGCACAGGGTTCCAGCAAGGGGGACCCTCTAGGGACTGCATCTGCCTATTCTGAATACCCAAAGTCAGTTGTTTGAGGGTATGAACTTTAGAAAAAGTGCTGGTTTTCCTTTTAGTTGTACAAAAATGCAAGGCTGTGCACCATTGTGTAACCTTGCAAGCTGTGTGCACCAAGGTCTCTGCATTGTTATGCAGAAGGGCAGTGAGACTGCTGGCAGTAATGCTGTGCTCAGGGGAGAGCAGAGTTCCCATGATAAGTGCTTTTCATGGCTCTACGATTCTTAACCAACTTCATGGAAATATTCCAGAAAAGATTCCAAATATATTGCAAGTGAGGGACTGTGAGATGTGGAGCTGAGATCCTTTTGGAAAACTTCAAACTGCAGTTATACATAAACAGCTATTTCCAGGGTCCTTTGTGGAAGTAGAATTTGATGTTTTGGTGCCAAATAACACTTGCTGTTGTGACTTGTATTGGAAGCATATAGGAAGTTGGATAATGATACATACTTTGACAGTGTTTGCCTGCAATCACTGTTTAACAGAACTGTTCATTTCATTAAGTTCACAGTACAAGAAATTAGCACATTCGGATAGGTAATGAGATTTACATGTTAGAATGAACATCTTTGCTGTTTGCACGTAATAGCATCGGAGGAAAAGGCAGATGCCAAGTTGCTTTTGGCATGCTGTGAGCTACAATTCTTGACCTGAAAACATCAGAATAATCTGGTGGGAAGGAGATGTTTATTGATGGTGTAGTCAGGTCACTGTATGAAGTGGTTTTGAAATGCTTTGTTCCTGCCTTCTTGGCTTCTTCTGGTTCTTCTGTGAAGTGGTGTTTATAGCTTCAATAAGGAGTAAACTAGTTGCAGTCTCCAAGCTTTGAACAGATTGTTATGAATTATTCTTTGTGCCTCATTTAAATTAGGAGAGGAACACTGAGAATATAAGGAGCTGGGAAGCAATTGTGTGGATGAAACAATGTAAATAAAAATCATTTTGACAAAAAATGGTGAGGTTACCTTGGGAAAGACTGCATCTGCTGAAGACTATCTTCCCCGACTTCCTACTTGGATGTGGATAGAGATGTCTGTAATGTCAGTGAGGAATTTGGCTTTGGGGGGTTTTGTGTTGTGCAGAGGTCTGGGAATACGTATACATTAACAGTCCGGGCTGATGTGCTTGGCAGTTTCTGTATCTATCTGAAATGTTTTGAATTTTCACAAAATAATGAAGAACTGAATGGAATCTGGTCACAGGAAACAAAGTGGGGTTGAGTGATCATGACTAGATTCATTTTAAAAAGGATGGGATGATAAGCAAAAATTAGTTTGTGGCTCAGGTCTTGATTGCAATAAAAGGAAAATTTTGAAGGACTTGTGGAAGCTTAATGAGTCTGAGAGGTAGGGAGGTGAAGGAGCTTGGTTTTCCTGGAATGAAAGATGCTAATGCTTTGTGAGCCCTGAGGAGGGAAGGGAACTGCCTGAAGAAGGATATCAGAACTAATTAGAAAATCTAAAGGTGTTGGAGAAGAGCCAACTGACCTTTTTGACTTGGAAAGATTTTTATCACACTTTTCTTGGTTACATTTTTGTCATTCTGCTCAAACCTAATCCCACTGGGTGTTTCTGCTGAGATCCTAGCAGGTTTTCTATTACCCTAGTGTTGTCTGATGTGGAGGTTTTCTTGTTAGTGGATACGGACCTTACTTGACATCTCAATCCATTGCTCCTCAGCTTGATACAAGCAATATATATATAAGTTACTCAGTATGCGCTTGCTTGCCTCACAAGTAGACTCTGTGGGGACGTGTGGGGGATGGCATGATGGGAAGGTGCAGTGGAAACGCTAGTTGTTTTAACAATTAAAGTTTTCCTTTCCACCTTTTATTTTCATCCAGTCTAACTGCTCTCTGTAGCGCATGGGGCTTCCTACCTAAAACTAAGAAACAGATTATTATTATTATTTTTTTTTTCCTTTGGAATTATAACAGTTTCCATCTCCTGCAAGCACTGGAGACTCAAGTAGCACCAACCATATTGAAGAAGTCCAACTGCACTGTGTTATCCACAAGAACCTGTTCCTAGAAGTTGCAGTACTCAGTGAGTCGGTGTTTCTTGTGTATGGTTTGTTCATAGAGAGGCTCTGCGTGCAGGGACATGTATACGTGTGTGATTTAAGGCATGGGGGATGTAAAGGCAAGATCTTGGGGCTGTTCAGCTGGCTTTTTGGAGGCTGTGAGGTGTTTGGCTGGGCAGGATATTGAACAAATGGAACTGGGGCTCTGAAACAGAGGGTGAAGAAGCAATAGAAATGCTGCACTTTGCATTTTGTGTCTCGAGCACAAGTAAGGCAGGCTGGTGATTCATTTTCAGCCGGGGAGGAGGCATAGACCATAGCTCCAGAAGCTGTAAAGAGCTGTAAGGTCTTTGGAAAGATGACTGCATCTTGCCAATGTCTTGATGCTGCCTGGTTTCCTCCACACTTCCAGAGGTCTGCTTCTGGGCTGCTGGTCAGGTGTGTCTGCACCACAGCGTTCTCTTCTGGACATCTGTATGCAGGCTTCAGATGAAATTTTGTTGTGAGCCTTCTTGCTGTAATGGAATTTTAGAACATAGACTATTCATTATTCATATATAGAATATATTTATATAATTATGTGTATATATATAAACAAAAAAACAGCCACACAACAAAAAATTCACCTTAAGAACAAGATGAGAGGGATGGCAAATGAAAAATGTCTAGTGAGCTGTAAGCCACTGCGATATCAGGCATCTTCAACTGACACAGCCAACTGCAAGTTTGGTGTGCTGCTCTAGGTAAGGATGTGCTGGTTTGCCAGCAGCCTGTTGTATCCAGCTGCACTTGGTCTTGTGCTCGCCAAGGAGTGTGACTAGATTAGCAAGCTGCTTCCTTATCCATCAGGAGTCAAATGATCCAGAAGAGGAACACAGAGTTCCTCGTGAAGGATCATTGGGAGCAGGACAGCTTTGCTAATTAGCCTCATTTTATTTTATTTTATTTCACATCAGTAGAATTCTGCATGCAAATGTTGCCAGGCAGTGTGTCAAAGAGTACAAATCGTTGTTACAATCTATGGATCAAGGGCATGGAAGAACAGTGCCGGAGAGAAGGATCCCTCTGTGTTATGTAAGCACTGAGCTAGCTGCAGGCTCTGTCACCTCAGCTCCGTCCCTTAGGACTTCTCATCCCAGGAGGAATAAAACTTGCTGCTTTCTGGCCCTGACAATTGCTTTACAGTGGGATTCATTGAAAGATGTGGGATGCTGTAGCTGAAGGCCCATATAGACTCCTTTTAAATACTTCCGTGAATGGCCTTTTCATGGTTTCTTTCCCTTGCCCCTCTCTAAAGACAGCTATGCTTTTGCACAGCTAAAGGTTAGGAATGGATAGAATTTGGCTCCTTAAACATTGTATCTTCATTCTGCCTTAGAAACCAACTTTGTATGTTGTGCTCTTCTCTCAGAGAAGTGATAGAGGCCTTCATGCTCTTGAATGTTTGGGAAATAATTGCCTTGTAGGTAATTAACCTGCATAGGTAGGGCAGTGAACCAAAAGTAAGGGGTGTTGAGATGGTTTTTGCTGAGTGCTTGTGGATTTTCCTTCTTCAGTGTCCCTTGGGAGTCTGGCTCCCCTTGTCCTTGCAGCCCCCATCCTGCTCCTTCCCCTTGGCTGCAGCTCCAGGCTGGCTCTCCTGCAGCTCACACCCAAGGGGTTGCTCAGTGGGTGCTCAGTCTGAGCCCTGGCCATGCAGAAAGACAGCCACAATAGCCACGTGGTCAAGATACCAACCTGAAAGTTGAATTTGATATGCTTTGTCTGGCTTGTTTTGTTAGAGTACTCAGAAGTTCCTTGGGGACGGCTAACAAAGGGTATTTTGTTTCTTAATTACCTTTTGAAATCAGTGGGAGATTGTATGTCCAAATGGCATCGTGAGTTCGTATGCTTCTTCCCAGAGGAGAGAACAGTGCTTCCTTCCCTTGTAGGCCTGGCAGGGAGCAACGGGAAACAGGATAGCTATGTTGAAACAAGATCTGTGTCCAGGGTATGAGAAGGAGGTGCTGTGTGGTTACCCTGAGGTCTCCCCTGAACTTTCTTTCCTGAAAGCATGTTCTTGAGTTGATAACCTTCTCTTCCTAATGTACAGGAATATGGTTGTGAAGGCAGACTTTTGATTTTTATATATATAAATACATAATGTATATATATGTGTGGGAATCTTTAAAGTTTTTTACTGTGTACACAAAAATTTTGATCTTACAAGAGAAATGACGTTGTCGGCTTTGTGTACAACCCACTGCTTTTGCATTCCGTCAGGTCACTGGTTAGGGATGGGTCACTGGCGTGCCTCCAGGCTGCAGAAAGACGGTGGGGTCGTGCCCAGCGTTAGTGGTCGCTGTGCTAGGTCTGGGCTCGCCATCCATGCAGCTTAAGGCCTGACTCTTTATGAGCATGAAAACGCTGGGCCCTTGGTTGCTCTTCACCACGTTTGTTCATCTGGATGGTGGATGGATGGAGCTGAACTGCAGCCATCACTGAGTAGAAAACAGCTTGCTAACACACCCAGTTTAAAGGAAGAAACGAACAATTTATTTATGGTTGAAAGGGCACAGATAACGAGGTAACTGAGTTCTGAGTAAAATGGTCCCTAAGCATTCTTTGCCTGCCTCACGGGAATTTATAAAGCTCTTTGAGATCATTTATGTGGAGATGACCCTCTCCTCACACAGCTTTTCTCAAATTTTCCTCTAAATAGAGGAGAAATTTTAATATAAATTGTTGCTGTGTGGGGGGTCATGTTACTTCGGCTTGTGGAATGCTTTGCTTGCTAGCAGTCCTTCTGATTTAGCTGTAAGATTAGTGGTTTTTTTTTTTTTCAATTAAAACAGAACATAGAAATATTGCCCAGTTAGAAAGCACTGTGGTGTGTTTGTAAGTATCCTTGAATGTATTTATCAGTCCACTGGGAGCACGCAGATGTCTATTGGAATTTAATTTCCCTGCAGCATGCTGGGGGTGGGGACAGAAGAGAAGTAGCCAGAAAATTATGGCTGCTGCAGTAAATACCAGGCTTCTCCTAGTGACCTGTTCTGACTGCAAAGCTTGTTACATCCGATACCAGCATAAAACATCTGTGTGGCAACGCCGTTCTCCAGCTGGCTGCTCTTGTACCAACAGTGTTCTTGGCTGACTGTTGTGGGTGGTCGTGAAGGAAAGGGGGTGTCACATTTTAAAGCCTATTATTTAAAAAAGAAAATATGTGAGGCAGCACCACTCTGTAAGCAGCAGCAACCTTGATTCACCTCTGTGATACAGTCCCGTCAGAGGCCAGCAGGAATCCTGCAGGTAGATGCTGGATGAGGCTGCCATTTGAGACAGCTAATGTCAGAGTGTCCTTTAGGGGTGCATTGTCTTTTTGGGGGGCTCCTGTGAAGCTGCGCCGTGCTGTCAGGAGGTGTCACTCAGAGGCGGTGGGCATCATACTCCCGGCGTGGAGGCAGCAAGCTCCTCCCTGGAGGGCAGTGCTGCGTCTCCATGGCATCCCCTGCTCTGGGCCACCGAAGCTGAATCCAGGGCACTGCCCTCAGCAGCTCGCTGTTCTGCTCAATTCCCAGCATAGCTGGCTAAGCTGGCACTTCCACTCATGTGGCTCTTACCCAGCCCAAAGGGGTGCAAGCAGCACTTGTGGTCAGTGGTTTGCAGTGCAGCAGTCCTGGCTCAGGCTGTGCTCTTAAGATGGCTCCACACAGCCTTGCGAGTTGGCTGCCTGGTGGCAGCCAACAAAGCCATACAAAGCTGCTTGGGGTCACCAGCTCTTCTTTGTGCAGCATTTTTGAAGGGCATCCTGGCAGTAAGTTTGAACCAGCCCGAGCAACTCTTTTGTACAAATGCTTTTGAATCAGCACCTGCATTCAGCGTATTTCCTAGGGAAGTAGCTGAGGTAGGGTTACTCACATCTCGGATGGAATTAACTCTGCTCTTTATTAGCAGCAGCTTCAGTACCTCCAGTTCTCAGCATTCAGCGAAGGTGCAGAACTTAGGGGTTGCTGGAAAGCCCTCACGTGCATTTCCACTGTGGATCTTGTTGCCATGGCATCGGCCTTCACACTGCAGAGGCATCAGTGGGGAGCGTTCGCCGGAGACCAGGCACTGGGAACCAACCCTGCTGCTGCATGGTGGGGCTGTGGAAGCAGGTGATGATTTATGTGCTTTAACAGCCAGGGCTTAAAGCTTTCATGTCCGTAATGTTGCGGGACAGAAGGCTTGATGCTGCCCTGCTAGTGCTCTTGCAGAAACATTGCCTTTCTGCTGCTTTGTCTTGAGTTTTCTGAAAGTATGCTGTGACTGGCATTGCGTTTTCTTGCTCCCTCTTCCCAGATTATTTGATTTTTTGGCACCTCCAAACCTAAAGAGAGACTTTATCTTCCTTGCCACTGCCATATGAAGATGGCACTGACCAAATGTTTCCATGTCCCAGCTGTGGTGCGGGTGCATAGTGGGTAGTAGCGACCGCAGTGCTTGTGGGCAGCACGGTCGCTCAGGCTGGCCTGTGTGTCGGTCTTGGCTCACTCTTTTCCAACCAACGTCCAAGCATGAGGCGCTGAGCTCAAGGACTGTTTGGTTCACCTCTGGTTTCCTGTTACGCAGGCATTCAGGTGATCACAGTAGTTTCTTTGGCAGTAGAAGCTGTAGTTAGGCATGTGCAACACTATATATAATTTAGGTGGCAAGTACTTCTATTTTGTATTTCATAACTTGGTATATATTTCTATTTTGTATTTTAAAACTGCAAATCTACTTTCAAGAAAGAGAACATGGTAATTAATTTTTTCCAGCTCAGTAGTGTTTGTGATTGGCAGCCAGATGCAAGGCAATGAACTGGATACAGGCTTTTGAGAGGATTGCCTTTTTTTTTTAAGCTTGAGGGTGTGCAGTAGAGTAACCTTGTATAAGGTGATGTCCATTTATGTCAGTAGTGGCTTTGCAAAAGAACTCAATGGGAGAGACAAGTCCTTGCAGCAGGGCAGTGGCTGCTCTAGGTGTTTGTGTCACCATTGTTTGTGATGGATTTGAGAGAAAGCTCAGTGAGTGATACAGCGGGATGCATGCTAAAGCAGCTTAAACATCTGACACATTCACAGCAGCTGCAAAGAAGAAAGAAAAATGCACTGAACGCTGAGTTTGCTTTGAAAAGACATTCATAACAGATTTCCATCACTAATGAGATTGGGATAAAATGTTTGCTTTGGTTTCTTTTTCTCTGCAGCATTTACCAATTAAAACAACCCGCTCCTAGTAGAAGAGTTCAATTCTATCTATTTTTCCATTGCAGATAGGTGGCTGTAGGGATAGGATCACATCAGTGGGCCTGTATACTTTGTGCGGTTCTACAGGGATCTTGTGGAAAACATTGCAGATGACAGAAATGGAGATGCTCATTGCCTTTTTCGTTCCCAGTTGTCTCTGTGTGCCTCTCATTGCCAAGGCTTCATCTGTGTTTCCTCTGTGCCCGTGAATAGTCCTGTTGATTCCAGCAGATGTTAAGGGTGTGATGTTTTTGCAGTGTCGTGGCTAGCTTTGCTCACAAGGTTTGAAATGTCACTGGTGACCGGGTCTTGAAAGTGAAATGGCTGTTTACTAACAAAGCAAACATACTACCCTGTCCCTAAGCCCTTTAGCCCTTAAGGGAGCCTTTTAATAGAATTTCCTTTAAGAGTACTTCAGCCTTGATTTTTACATCCTACAATCTGTGGCTGTTTGTTTCAGGTTAATTTTTAATTTCCTGTCATAATTGTGGTTGTGTCGGTACTGGTAAGGAAATTTTTTCTGATTCATTCATAATTCTTTTTCAGATTGCATGTGGCTCAGAGCATAATCTGGCAGTAGTTGGTAAGTAGCTTAATTTTGTATCAAATCCTGTCTCTTTTATTCATTTGTAAGTAGCACAAGATGGAAGAAGAACGTGCACATCCAAGCATATCAAGTGATTAAGGGCATTGTGCAGAGAAAGGAAGAAAGCAATGCATAGCTGTGGATAAATGAGGAGAAATCTGTGGCTTAACTGGTGATGATGAAAATAATGCCCTTGTTGACCAGCCACACTGTAAGGAGAGAGAGAAAGTTTGATGGGTATCACAGCAAAATGTATTTGCGAAGTGCTGCAGCCTGGTTTTAGAACTGAGCCATTGCAACAATTCAAGCTGCAGATTTGGGAAAACATCTGAGCTTGAAGTTAGTCAAAAGTATCTATGCTTATCAGGGAAATTTTCAGTGAAAACATCTTCAAAACAACATTGTTCTTAAGTTTGGAAAATCTTTAGAATGGTAGTTAGGTTCTTCAGTACGTCTTAGTATAACGCTGCCATCGTAATGCTGATGGAAATTTTAGGAAGCTAATGTTGCTGGAAGAACTGAATATTGTTTGCTAATTGAAGAATCAGATTCTTGCTTCCATGTGATGAGTTGACAACTGCAGCTTGTTACATGATTGTTATTATTTATATTTACATGTTAAACTTTTTAACTGTGGAGTTTTCAGGGGTTTTGTAAAGGTCAGCATATTATCCAAGCTAACAGGGTGACAGAGACAAAGGAATGCTATGCCAATCAGAGCTGGAAGTGAAACCAGCATCCTGTCCATTTCAGTCCAGCAGTTTGTCCACATAGATGTGGCCAATCACCACGACTGATACACTGAGATGTTAAATGAAGAATATTCTTGATTTTCTTGAGTGCACTGTGACAGCTAAATGACCTGTTGGACTTTTCACTTAGCATTTGAAGTTTGCTCTTCAGAATTTAGACGTTCCCATCTTAGTGCTGAATGTTCAGGAAGCTTGGCGCTCTCCTTTTCAGCATCAGGTTCAGTCATATCAAAATCTCCCCCGCTTCTCTCACTGTCTAGCCCAGAAAATGCCATTTCATTGCTATTTGTCTCTTCTTGAAGAACATTTTCACTTTCCTCCAGAAACTAATTTGGCGTGGACTCGGCTTCAGCTTCATATATGTCAGAAACATGTTTTTCCAGAAACTCTTCTTCACCACCTGAATGCTATTTCCTAGAGTTCATCCCACCACAAAGCTAAGGAGATGGCACAAGGCTCTAGAAAGCTGTCTTAGGTCCCATTGATGTCTATGTATAGGGTACGCTACTCTGTTGGTCATTTTTTTTCCCCTTAGAATAAAGAAGGTTAGGAACAATTTCTGTAGTTGCTAAATAGCTATAAAAACAAGACCCTTTCTTTCTGGAGGAGGTTCCCACAATGAAAACACGGCGATTCAGGATGTGATGGCCACAGAATTCCATTCGTCTAGGACTCCTGAGACCTGACAGGGAGACCAATGCATCTTCTAGGTAAGGCTCCTTAAAGATCCCTGAAGGAAAAGATCACAGAAGGCAGACACCAGAGGGCTAGCGCAATTTCCAATCCCTTAGGCTCTCTGCTTTTATGCTGTTGGTAGTTTTCCTGCCTTGATTTTACCAATGCAAAGAAATCTATCAGCTCTGCTGGGAGCAATGCTGGTAAGATATGCTCGAGGAATAGGTGCAGAACTATTCAGGGATCTCCGTTCACCACGACTGGAACGAGTTTATCCGTTTAGTCGCTCTCACCAATAGACAGACTAAACTTGATCAGGCCTGATGCAGTCAGGAGTCACCTCACACATACTATCCAAGCAAAGCCTCCAAGCACACACCACTAAGTATCAACACTAATTGACCTCACGTGCAAGTGTACGGTATGATCCACAATCATTTAAATCAGGAGACTGGTGAAAAATCGGGAGAGCCCAAACAGTATTAGCTTAAACCAGCTATACTTGGATCCTGGTCCCCACGTTCTTCAGAAAGGAATTAAAAACACCAATCTACAAATGCTTCCCCTCCAATAGCTGAGGTTTTATTTTTAAAGGAAAAGAGGTGCCTTATACTTCAAACCTTAAGTCAGCCTCTGAAACTGCTAATTATCTTAGCTACTGTCAGAAGCAGGATGCTTTAGTAGAGAACGCATAGTCCTCCACCATGTGTTGAGTCATCCAGAGCTTCCATTTAGCATTTCGGTTGGGAATCCAGAATAAAACTTAGGCATCGTATTCCAGATATTCCCAAAATAAAGACACACACATGCAAATAAGAAAATTCTACCATCATTATGTCGGAAAGGTTTCTGGATGTTGATTGCACAAACCACAAGATTTTGCTTTGGCAGAATTTTAAAGAAGTGGATGCTACGCTTATACCTTGCTGCTGGTCCTTCTTTAGCGCAACATCTGCATGCGGAAATACCTGCTGCACGGCTTGTAAAATATTCGCTACTGAATTTTCAAAAAGCGGCTCACAAATCCACAGCGCAGCTTCAGAACAGAAGCACTTTATATCTGCACCACAGTATCCTAATAAACAAAAAAGCAGGTCGTTAGTCAAGGCCCAGGTTTACAATATCCAACATTTAAAGAATTTGCCATGCAAAAACTAAGCAGCTTAGCAGGGGATTGAAAGTGCTATCGCTCTGCAGGGAAGTTTGGTTATGTTGCTCACTGCCTCATGCCCTGTGCTTACGAAGCCGAAGCAGACTCCTCATCCAAACTAGACTCTTGAGGAAGATGCCCCCCAAACCACTCAATGTTCTCAGACAACAACAAGAACGACAACACAAAGGAAACAGATGAAAGCATCTAACGCTGATTGCCACAAAGGCGTGCCAGCTGACTCATT
>JAACYQ010018442.1:0-22157 GCA_011075105.1 Heteronetta atricapilla
GGTAAGGCCATGGTTGGCCTCCTCCTCACAATCACCGCTGTCATCGGTTATTGCTAGACCTGGGTCTCCATCCAACCATGCCGCAACATCTGGGTCACCCTCGCCAACATGACAGGACAAGAAGCAATGTGCCTGTCCCTGGCTAGTGCTAACGACTCATTTATGACATGTCTGGTGGGGCTCCCAGCAGATAACAAAGACTGGGCTGTCTACTTGCTGAGTGCCCCTAGAGCCACAGGAATTAGATACTCTGGGAAGTGTAACAGACACAACATGTGTAAAGTTCAATTACAAGGGCAAAAACCAAACTATGAACCAAATTGTCGATACCACACTTGCTCCTTATAGCAATGCGTCTCTTTGGTGTAATTGTACAAAGCTATAATAGCATCATTCTTTGCGCCAGGAGCCGCTCTGCTCAGCTCTGGGATCGACTGTGGAATGGACGCCCCTAGATACACCTCGAGCATTTTCCTCGGAGGGGTCTCCACTCTCAGCCGCTCAGCACGGGAGTAGACAAGGGCCTCCTGAATCCACAGACAAATTATTTTAAGTGATATTTTCTTGTGGTATGAATGACAATTGCAAGAGGCCTTTTTGTGTGATTGTGTGATTGTGCTGTGTGAGTGAGAAGCAGCATCCCTGCGAAGCACTATTCTATTTTTACCCTGTTGCTTATGGTGCCTTGCTTATTACAATGTTTGCAATGTTAAAGGTAGTAGACCAGGCCTGGGTTGCTCGAAAACAAAAAGGGGGAATTGTGGAGCTATTTATAAATGGGAAGGGGCATGATTTAATTACAAGTGCGCAACTCTGGCCTTGAAGAACTGTGAAGATAATGTAGGCTCAGGGCTGATAACCTTGAGTGATGTTACAACTAAAAATATGTGAAACTATGTTCAGAGGAGAGACGACACCATAGTACCAATTATATTAGTACTAGAGACGTGTGCACAGAGAAGCTAAACCAATTATAAGTTGTTGTCTGCTCATGCTGTAATGGTAGCATATATATATACCTTGCTAGAACATTCATTAAAGGAGAACGATTATACTCACATCGAGGTTGCGTCGTTACTCCGGGTCACTCCTATTCCGATATCAAGGAAACCTTTTTCTCTCTGGTATTGCTGTGAATATATGGGTTCAATGTATTTAATCTGGTTATAGCAAAATATCATGTCTAATCTACACATACAATCAGAGTTTTAAGGGCTGCTAGCAGAGGGAACAGTATTCAACGTAATCAATTTACTTACAGGAGCCTGAAAAAGGAGGCACAAAAGGGGTTCAGATCTCACTAAGGTGAGCTCTCTCTTCTACCACTCCATTATGGAGACTGGGCCAGTCCCACAACCACATGCCCTTACCTGGGTAGCTGCTGCAGACCACTTGTAGCTGGGCCATGTGTTTGACAGCTTTAGCAGCCTGTAATACTTGTCATTTCCTGCAGCCCTGCTGAGCCCAGGGGACTAATAAGAACGACGGATATCGGCATTGCAGGGATGGGCTCACCAAAAGCAGTGCTCTGGTTCCAAAATGCCAGTGCTGTCTCCATGCTGTGTCCCCACAACAAGATCCTGCTCCTACACCTGAACACATCACGTGCACAGCACTGCCGGATCTCACAGCTGGGTATTTCTTTCCCAGGCTCCAGACCTGCTTGACCTCTCTTGGTCATAGGCAAGAGGGGGATGAGGACTGTTGGCTCTGCCCTGCACAGAGAGATATTTTGAGCTAACAGATGTGGACCTGAACAGTGCTCCTTGCCCCTCTACCCTGTGGAGAAGAAACAGGCCTCTGGTGCTGGCATGGCCCAGCCTGCAAGGCTCATCAGGAAAACGAACGGGAAACTGCAACACTTCCTGTCTTGAAAACCTGCCAGTCTTGTCTTGGAAACACATGAAGGCGGTCTGGCATCAACCCAAAGCAGACAGAATGGTATGGCCTGCAGGGACCCCAGGTATCAGGCGATGGCCCAGTAAAAGCAGTGACTGCACTGGGAGGACTGAATGCTCCGATTGCTTATCTAAGGAGGAAGGTTGTGGGGGCCTGTTTCAGCATATGCACTCATAACAACCCATGACATGTCCCATGAGATATTCCTGTGGTACATGCATGTCATGGAATTAATGTTACAACTGAATTTCAGATCCCTCTTTTTTTCCTTTCTTCCAGACCTGAGGAGACCTTACAAACACACATCAGCCAAGCTCTACCAGTTAGACTTCACTCCGGAAAAAAAAGCCTCATACATTTCATTTACTACTAGAGGAATAGGCTGAGGTTCTTGACAAAAATAAATAAATAAATAAATAAAATCAATAATTTTTCAATAAATTAACTCTACATCTAGCTTTATCTTCTCTTTGTTTTGTTGTTTTCTTAATTCACCTGGTCTTACTACTAGTCCTCCCCAAACTGCTACTTGTCAAAGGGAAAAACAGCAGCTATTTTAAACATTTAAAAGAAACAATATTTTCCCTAATCGGCTCAAGATTATGAAGGTTATTTCACAACTGCATTTGAAAAATCATGGAAGTCATGAATAATGTGCAGATAGAGACATTGCTTCTCCTAGAGAATGTAATTTGAATTGGCCCTCAGACCATATTGGTACTATCATCTGGTTTTGTTTTTAACACCTGTGTAAAACTACCTGAAAACTGATAGCAAAGGATGAAGAGTTAAAAAAATCATTTTTAAGTGATCATTTTATAACAGACTGAATGGCCTTCATTGGCCTCTGCAAAGCATACCTCTAAATCTTTTTAATTCTCCAGTAAAGGACAAAAGAGCCAAGGTACTAAAAACTGGAACAGCCCTCTGTATGAAGTCATAAGAAAGCAACATTTCACAGTCCTTGTTATCCAGAATTCTGAAAATTCATTGTTTTTCATACCTCTGCATCCTCAATTTAGCAATAGAGAATTTTATTCCAATTTACAGATGTGGAGCTAAATAATCGAAGCTGAATATCCCAGACTCCCATACAGTATGACTGAAACATTTAAGATCAAAACCAGGAAAAAAAGCTGAGACCTAATTTTACACAGATGAAAAGGACTGTTTTTATTTAAAATTTACTTAATCTCACTGGAAGATGTAGACATTCTTCCTATTCATGTAACTATGCTAGTTCTCTGTCATGGATGCCTTGTTGCTTGTTTATTTAGACATCTTAAAGCTGAAAATATTTGATTGTCACATATTTCTCAAAAAGTCATACGCCCAAACTATGCAAGCTCAAACAACAGATGTATTTTTTTTTTTCCTTTCAGCGAGGACAGTAAAAACTCTAGACTAGAAGCATGACAAACATTCACTTTACCTCCAACAACTGCAGAAAAATTGAATTTTGAATTAGTAATCAATTTCAAGCCATTATAATTTAGGCTAAAAGTTAAAATCTACTTTAAAGTTCTATGTTGTAGATTGTGAGGCTTAAGTAACTTCAAACCAAATACGTAAATAGACTTAATTTCTATTAATTATACAGTTATTATTATATCCAACATCAGAGACTTAAACTTAGTCCAAAAATATATTTTGCAGAAAAAAATATCCTTGGAAGTCCAAGTTCCTTTTTATTCTTCATCTTAAAGAAGGTGCGTTGAACTAACAGCCACACCGGTCCTCTATTTCAAGTTCTCTGTAAGACGAGTGAGAATCACAACACTGGAACATGAACTGAATGGCACATGAACTGTGAGTACAATAATATTAATAGGAGAAAACGTTAAAAATCATGCTTTAAGTTACTACCTCCATTTATTGGAGGCAGTTTCCTCAGGTTACTCTTAGACTATGCTTCAACTAAGGTTAAGGCAGGGGAATAACAATTTAATTTCTCTCTGCTAGACTCTTCGTGGCTTGGACATTGCCTAGCTAGCTAGTCCAAACACAGCCTGCTGGAAAATGCTATTTGTACTGCAGATATGCTGAGTATGCAACTTGCTGTTCAAAGGTTTCAAGAAAGCAAAGGTTGAACTTCTTTTGCTTGTCACGACGCCCCTTTTTTACATAAAAAAAATGAATCAACCATACTACTAACACAGAAATAAGAATAGGTAAAGCACGTTTTACCCAGTACTTATTTGATATGTATTGTCATATTTCGAGGTACAACTCTTCCATCATGTTAATTAAGAAAAAATGTGAGTCGGAAAGGTTATTGACATAGGAATACAGAATATTAGAAGAAATTAGCCATGAACCTGTGCCTGCATTGATCATTTTTGTGTTTTACAGAAGGATTGTATGATGAGAACAGCGGAAGAATGTCTCAGAAGAACCATATTAGCACAGCTATTTTTAGTAAAGCAAGTCAAAGAGGACTTCCAGCATCAAAAATAAATAAGCAAGATATTTCATTAGCTAAGTGACACAATGCTTCTTTTTAATGATTGATTTCAGAGTCTACAAGTCATTGACATACACAGAACAGACTCGTTTCTTAAATGAAACTGTGGGTTCACGTTTCCACATGTTGAAGATGTGCTTCCATCACCGTCATCGGTAGCTTGCTCATTGCTTTCTGTCTTTTGTCCTGACCTGTTCACATTGAGCTACCAAATTCAGCCATGGGAAAACTCTGCATTTTAAAACATTAGATTTACCACAGTATGACACAAAAAAAAAGTTAACTTTTGATCAGTGATACTTTTCAAAATATCAAAAATACCAAGATGACCTCTATAACTTTTGTCTATAGTGCATTATTTCCAAGGAATACTAGGAACTTTACAATCTCAGTAACAGTCACTTCTGCATTAGTACCAATTATTGCCAGTATTCCCACCTACCCTCGCTTTTCATGCTAATTAGTCTCTTAATGCTTTACGCTTGCGCAGATCTGTTTTTAGTCCTTGAGTAGTGGTTGTCAAAGGGTGGGCGGTGGTCCCAAGGAGGAAGGCTGCGAGTCTTCCTCCCAATGTACTTTTCACCTTTAGTCCAATTTTCTGCTGAGTGGACACTTTTGGACACCTGCTCACCCACAGATCCTCTTTGTGCTGGTTTCATAACTGGTATTCCCGCTATCTCTATGGCCTATTTTATGGCCTATTCTGGCATCCCAACGACAATGCTTCTTCTTATCTGGTGTTGTGCTGTTCTGCCCATCCTGCCTAAGCATCCCACTCATTTAGGACCATCTGCGATTCCTAGTTGTTTTAACCCTTTATTCACCATAGAATTTGAAAAGTCCATCTTTGGTTGAAAAATCAGTTCAGGAAAAGATGTACTGCGCTTCTTGTGATTGTGATTAAATAAGCACCTGAGAGAAGGCTGCTTTAATGCTTTTTCATACAGTCTACGTGGTGCAAGATGTTAACTTGCTTTTCACATTCATCCATGGTAAGTACACTTAGACAAAAGTTGAAAACTTCCTCATTACTTATAATCAGCACTCATTTTAATGTATGAGCTGGCATGATTCAAAGGACATTTCTTGATATTGCACAATGTAGTTGTACATTTTTCTGCTGCTTAGTAAAATTTTTGTAAAAAAATCCTAAACAACAATAACTAAGCAACTACGTGCTTAGTATGTGCCTTTCTTTTTTTCAACTTGGCTTCATGAAAGGACAGCAACTGAGAAGCTTGTTTTTGTTGTCTGAAAGTACATTGGTGTTGTGACAGGTCTTTAAATGGGAACAGAGTGTCAGTGAATACTTAAACTTAATGATCAGTCTGAGAAGAAAACCTCTAGTGAGACATTGTCACTTTTTCAACAAAAGTTTGGGGGGGGGGTGGATAATGTATAAAAGTAGTGTTCTTCTAAATGTTTAGAAGAAACCTTATTATGCTGAGTAGTCTTGCAGCGGTGGTATTATTCCTTGTGGATGTGGGAAGTCTCTGAGGTTACAAGCACTCCAAGAATGAAGTCAGAGGTGTCAGAAATGGATTTTGACTGATCTGTTTAGATGAAAGCTGCTTAAGAAAGATATTCCAGGAGCTGAATAACCAAATTAATAAGTTAACATCAAACCAGTATTTTACTTGAGGATCCTTTTTTTTTTTTTTTTTGCTATCCATGGAAGTTGAATGCTTTTTGGAATATCTGGGCAAGATCATTTTCTGAGACTTGGTTTTCCATTCACTCACAACTGGTAGAGATGCGGAAGACAGGACAAATCTTTTAAGAGTGAAGAAGATTCTCAGAGCAGATAACTGTGCTGTCCCACCTAAGGGGAAAAAGTGTAGTGATAGTGGATCACTTAGCAGTTTCCACACTCATTCTAGGAAGGGAGATTAACACTGTTCTGGTGATTGAGCTGATATGAGAAAGCTGCCTGCCTCAGCACAGACTTTCCTTATGCATTTGTCACGTCAATCAAATCAATTTCATTATCTTAAGCACATAAATATTGAATGCTCAGAACTAGGGATATAATACGCTTTTACTCCCTATTTTTATAATAGGTTTGAGGTAAGTCAGAACTGTGAATGTTAACTTGGAATAATTTGCCTAAAGGGTAATGGACTTGGTCCAGTGCTATAGTTGCTGTAGAAATTGCAAAGATGATGGAGGAATTTGGAAGTGAGTTACTTTATTTGCTTTTTTAAATAAAATTTTCAAAGTGGCCCTGTTCGTATAAATTCACAGGAGCTATGTCAAAGCGACTCTTTTGCAACACATGAAGTTGAAATAATTTTCTGGAGGTAGCTGGTAGATGACAATTCGTATGAATATTGTTTTGCATTTCTTCATAGGAGATTAAGTAGTCCAGAAACAAGCTGACTGTACTGTGGCTTGCATTTTGGAAATCTGGAAACGCTTGAAAAAGCTGTCCAAGATGGTTCTGTGCAGGAGCAAATTTAGTACAGAGCCTCATGCAAGATTTAATTTCCTTCAGTTTCTAACAATGATTTATAGAGCATTTAGTAGATTATCTGACAGAGAACCTTTAATCATGTTACTGTATTGGAAATCAGTGAAACAAGGATGACAATGTAGCATGTGAAAAGCTCTGCATACAGACTGTGACTTGGGAGACACTTGGTTTATTCATTAAAGAAATGTGTGATTGCTTGCAGAAGCAGACGGCCCTGTTTTGAAAAAGTAATTGGAGGGGTTTGTGGCTGTTCACAGAATCAGAGAATTTCTAGGTTGGAAGAGACCTCAAGATCATCGAGTCCACCCTCTAACCTAACCCTAACAGTCCCAACTAAACCATATCCCTAAGCTCTACATCTGTTTGAGATCCTTAAAAGCTCTCACTGTTCTCCTCTGCCTCTTGCTATAGATATTTAACCACACGCTTCGCCTTCTGGAGAAACTGTTTCTGTGGTGACTCTTCTAGGCTAAGCCTCAACAAGGGGTAGAGGAGGGTGCTTGATATTAATGCAACTGTCGCAGGGAATCTGAACTGGTGGCTTCACTGTCCACAGAGTATTTATGAAGTGGGTTACTTTAAACCAGGAATGGTGTTTTGAGCTTTTTATGCAGGGGTCTGTCCTAGATACATGTCACTCCTATAAAATGTTACTGTCAGTCGATTAAATGGATGAGGGACCAGGGACCTGAGTCGATTAAATGGATGAGGGACCACGGATGAGGGACCTTTCTAAATTCACTGACAATACAAAATGGGCAAAATTTACAACTCCTAACAAGTGTGCAAATGGCCATGAAGAAAAAGAGGGGTGTAATGTTATTTGAAGTAGAAAAAGCTGTTATACATTTCATATTGAGGTCATATTGAAATGTTATCTGCAGAATAATCTAAAAGCCAAGTGTATATTGGAAATGGTGAGTGCTTCCTTTTATGTGTTCTTTGGGCACCAAGGAATAACTTAGTGAAAGAAGGTCCATATTTTATATTGAAGAAGTACTTCAAAACCAGCACTGCTATAATATATTTCCTCAGACTCAATTCTTGCGTAAGAAGTATCCTAATAACTTTTCTAAAATATTTGTAGTAAATGAGAAGAAATTTTGTTCATTGGTGTGAGAAGGAAAATAGTAAGATAAGATATTTTGCAGACACTGTCAGAATTCAGTTCATTGCAATGCCTTGGGGTTGACAGGGTAGTATCAGTTGCTCCGCTTACAACAGAGTAAGTTGCAGAGCAAAACTCTCAAATGAAAAAGGTTATGGACTCAACAGAGGAGTGGTCCTGGAACTGATAAAAGTAGCTGATAAAAGTACTATTTGATGAATACCACCTGTAGGGAAAAATCTAAATACTAGATTAGTCTTGTAGTTGACGTGAATGGAAGTTTGTTCTTTTAGTGTTTTTTTGAGGAGCAAATTGGATAGGTACTAATGCGAAATGAGAAGCAAGGTTGGGTTTTTCAAGTACTAAATGATGGGAAATACTGTTTGTTCTCAACCAAGACAATAGCTCAGAAGTCGAATTGCAACTTTAATTGAATTGTCTTGGACCTGTAGTCTAGTCTGCTTATCAATTTTCTTATTAATATGCATATCTTAGGTGTGCAAAGCTGATGATTTGTCTTTATATTAAACCTTAATGGTATTGAAGTGCAAGTTACAAATAAGAACAATATTTTAAGTGTGGTAAGCCTCCTAAAATACTGGCTAAGACAACTTCTGTTAACGGGCATCCGGGTAACACTTTGTTAACTAGGGAAAAAAGGTGAGGTCAATGAAGTTCCTGGTGAGGAACCAGTATTGTGCTTGTTCAGGATACGGATTAAAAGTGTATCCTGACTATTTCTTGCAGGAGGTGCAGGGGAGCAGTCTTACCTATCAATTGCCACCTTAATTGGAAATATCTTCGGTCTCTATCATGAAGTTTGTGTTGTTCTTTTCACAGTATTTCTCAGGTCATAGCTTAGATGTATAGTTCTGGAAAGGACTATGTTTTTAGCTTGGTATCATGGTTATTTTGATGTTACTTTATTGCATCAGTATTTATGTTAAATTGTATCATTTTTCTGCAGTATATTTTACCGTTCTAAGATGAGGGCTTGCCCAAAACAAGCAATAATGGAGTGTAGATGTACATTTAGCAATTCAAATCAGATATAGGAAATTGAGTACAGTCTAACCTGAACTGATTTTTGGCCACTTGAAGATTCTAGGCATTTAAGGATATTGAAGATAAATCCGTGTATTCCCTATACATTTGTTACCTGCTGGTTCCAAGCTGTAGTTGTTGGCCAGGTTAGAAGGAAAATATCAGCAGACTACACTGTGACTGAGAATTAACAGGGATGTATGCCTAAGAGCCAAATCGGGGGAAAAAGCTGATTGATTTTCTCTTTAGATCATGAGCTCATAAAACTTATTAGGACCTAGTATTACAGAACTCAACGCTTTTTTTCTGTGCTTCCTTCAATCATTTGTAATGACCATGACTTTTAATAATATATAACATCCTTTGTTGTCCTGATGTCTCTGCCACACTAGTTTCTATTTGTAGGAGTTAGCATAAGATATACCAAGCCTCTTGACCTAGAAAATAGGAGAAACTGCATAGTGCATTCCTAGAAAATATACCAAATCTCTCTGCACACCTGATAGTCTTAATTGACTTCTTACTGTCAGTATTCTGAAAAAAAATGTGTTATAAGAATCATAAGTTAATGAATATATTCTTATTAGCATACTTTTGAGATGTAGGATATTGTATGAAATGCAACTTTTTGCTTGGAATATTGGTTCTATAAATGAAACATGACTTGGCTTATTAGAATTGATGCTATTTAGGAAACTTACTTAAATATTCTACTTCTGCACATAACTCCCAAGTTTAAAAAAACTTTGATAGTACAAAAATAGTTGCGAAAAAAAATCTGATTCACTCTTCTGTAAGATTGACAAGATAGCTATTGATTGTGTTTCAATAAAATGGTACTAGTTTTCAAGGAACAATATATACTTTTCTCATCTGAAGGAATTCACTTCCACTTCCTCAGCAGGGGTTCAGTTTTTTACCTATTGTACCTGCTTTAATTGGAGAAGTCTAACAAATGTCTTTTAATGCCAACACCATATTGCATTTTATCCATTTAAAAAAGTTACCCAGTGATGATCTTAACTGCTAAAACAATTAGATTTACAAAAGTCATGCTTGTATGCACAGACTTGCCTTAGTCTATTGGAAATGGTAAATTGCTAATCTACCTCCAGGTGAAGCGTCCATCTGATTCATAAAAGTGCATAGGGGATGTCTTTGCTATACAAGGACTTAAAATAAATGTGAATTGTCAAAGGAGGAAGGGAATTTCTTTCCTCTACGGGTCATATTTCCAAAGAATCAAAAGTGAAATATCACTCTACAGGTCAGTGAATGCCTTTCAAGGCAGAGGACCAGAGTTCTCTGTAACTATGTTCTCGGCTGTCTTGTACAGTTCTACCAACAGGGGACTGGAAGATCAAGTGTCTGTGGCACTTGGAGGGGGCTAGGGGAAAATGTTCTTAGTTTGAATAACATCAGCCTTAATTCATAACAACTTTGACATTCTAAGATGGTATCTCAAATCCTTCTGTAGATACCAGTTAAATGCTTCATCTAGCTTTTATACAATTACTGAAAAACTCTACCAGCTTTAATAGCAGTCTTCCATTGTCAATGGCCTTTCTGAGAGGTAATGAAGTAAATGGCCACCTCGAGCCTTTCTTCCTTACTTCCAGCTGTTAGACATATGAATGCTTCGGTTATATGTGGTATGTGCTTACTTATTAGCCATCTTTGTTGTAAATTGCAAAATAACATCCTAAAGTATCTTCAATGACAAAGTAGAATATGGAGTAATTATAAATATCAATATACACTGAAATATGATAAAAAATAATATGGTAGCAAAAGTGGGTGCTAGCTTGGAAGATGGGGTATGGTGTCACAAAATGAAAAGGACGGTACCTAATGCCAGTATCTTTGGTGCATATGTAAACCAGATAAAGAAATAGGCTGTTTTGCAGTGTGCAAGAATATTGGGAAATGTCATCAACTCTCCTAGAACTCCAAGTGCAGTGCAGAGGAACTGCTGCTCCTTGTCCAGGCAGTTATACTTGCTTTGTGTATTATCACTTGTTTAGTTCTTTCTGTTGTCTGTAGTGTATTCCTTAGCTTGCATGAATAGATGATTGCTTGCTACTTTGAAATTTCTGCCTTGCTGTTGCAAATGACTAAATATTTTGTGGGGGAGGTGGCTGGAGCTTGTTCCTGGAGCTTGTAATGGAGAACAAGAATCTAGATAAGGATACTTTTTTGTGGGAATGGTCAGAATCCTTAATGACAAAACTTTCTGTAACTTGGTATGTTGCTTCGGTTTGATTAGAGTTGGCTCGCTTATTAAAGTGCTTATAACTTTTGGTTATTTAGTAAATGCTAAGCTTTCAACAGACCGATATTGCTAATATCTTATTGTAAGAGATGTATGTTGTTCCTACCAATTCTTTTGTTTAATATACTGAGTCAGGTGATACTATTTTATTGGTCTTGTTTTTAATATGTATGGAATGCTGCCCTGGGCCTATGTCTTAGTGAGGTACTGCCTTGCTTGTCATTTTATTGTCAAATATTTTAAAATCCAATTGATACATACAGGATGTTTTCTATAGTTTTATGCAGTGAGATTATGCCTGTGTACAGCAACTGCTAACAGAACAGTTTCCAGTGTAATTCCACGTGGGGAAGTATGAATGCTTATAGTAACTGTAAAAAAATGAAAGCATGGGTGAAAAACTCATAGCTTTTAAGTGATTTAAGATTTTTTTCTGCCAGAAGTCTTGAGCTTTCAGAACGTGTATTTGTCAAGTAAAAGTTTGTAGCTGTACAGTTTTCATACCTCGGTATCATCTCGTAGGTGCAAAAGAAAAGCAGGAATAATTGCTTTGTCAGAAGACAAACTGTGCACGACCATTGTTCTTGTATTCAGCGGGCTCTTCTTGAATTATATTAAGTACTTAATGTCCTTTTCCAGGTGCTACCTTGTAATCTAGTTCTTACTGACAGATGGCTTATCCATCTATTCCTGAAATGTCACTTTATTGACGTACTTGCCAGTTGAATATAGAAAGGCAGAAAGCTTATGTGACTACTTAGCCTCAGCTTGTGGTGAGTTTCAGTCACCCTAAGGAGACTTAGGGATGTCAGAAATACTTGTGTTTGCTTTTTTTTTTTTTTTTTTCTGGGTTTAAGTGAGATTCTAGGCCTTCAGTCACCCTAAATGTGTTCAGCAGCTCTGGACACAATACCAGTGTTCTTCTAAGTCAGTGCGGTCACATTTCATTACTGTTTATTTTGCCTGGCTCTGATGCAAGGAGTACAATTTCTCCTTGTCTTTTCAGTCTGGGTGGGTAGTTCAGATGTTTTTTCAATGTGAAAATGCACAAATCAGGCATTTGAACTGCTGAACCGAACAGTTGAGATGATTAGTCTTTCATCTAAGCACATGTGAGAAGACAGGACCTTAGGCTTTGAGTTAGATGGACTCTAATATTAAACTACAGATTCCACGTGGAGAATACTAAACTAAACTGGCAGACTGTAGTTTCTCTCCCACAAATTTAACGCCTCATTCTCCAGGAGTTTTTGCCTTGTTGCAGAAGGGTTCCCCTTCTGCAATGATGTACAGGCTTTGGGTTGTTCACAGCTGGGTGCTTTGGGTTGTGCGACACTCGGTGGTCATCATTGAAGAATAGTGAAAAATGACAGGTAACAGTTGAGCTGGACAATTTTCAATCTCTATTTTACTTAGAGGTACTTGGGCTTGTGTGTGGGGTTGGGATAAGTCCTACTGTGGTGTCTTCAGCTTGTAACCATGATTTGTCAGCGTTGTCTGCAGTATCTTTGAGGAGGCTAAAAAAAGTGTTAAGTATTTTCAATTGAAATATTTTTGTGTAACGTGTAAAGAACTTATATCCAGTTGAATGTGTGGTAGTTGAATACCCATCTGAAAATTTTAGTAGTCCATCAGGCAAATGCTATTTCCACATGGTGTATGTATTATAGCTGACCCAGATAAGACAGCTACAGGGAGCAGGGAGAAAATGTTGAGGGGAAAAAGCATAGTAACCCTTGCATAAACTACTGATGTTATGGTGACAGGCAACTGGTAAGAAACTAAGCTAAAGGCAACTCATCTCCCCCTTACTGATGGAAGGGAAGCAGTTCAATTCCATACATTCTGCTCAGGTAGAATCTACTACCAGGGTAATCAATATTAACTCCTATATTTATAGGCCCAGGAATACTTTCTGTCAGTTGATAGAATCAATAAGCTCTTGACAGACGGTTCTCGACAGAAGTGCCTATCTTCCAGTAAGCATGTTGTGTGAGGCTTTGATACATAATGCAGATGCCATACTGAAAAATTATCATTGCAATGACGCCTGCATGTTTCTTTCTAGAGAGTTGTGTTCAACTATGCTTCAGATTACTTTTTCCTCTCAGACAACTCTGCACTTAAAATGCTTGACTTGAGCACTGGTGCCTTGGCTGAATTTCCGTTTTGCTCTGTGTCTCATGTTTTACAGCAGTTGTGTTGTGATTTTGTTTTAAAATCAATTGTGCTTTCCACCTTCTATTCCTTAATGTGGGGGGAGCTTAGCAGTTGCTTTAAGTGTCAGTTATATCAAGTTAAATCAGTCTTGTAACATTCTTGGAGTATTTCCTTTGCTTATGAATTATTTCTTCATGTTAATTTCATAATCCAGGTCATTGCTACCCAGCTGATTTCTGCCTGGCTTTGCTCAATCTAAATCTTGTTCTTTCCTGTGCTTTCCTCCTCTTTTTCTGTTCACCTCTGTGTCATTTTTGGATCATACAAAACTGTGCTCTCCAGACTGCTCACATAGCTGGTTTAGCACAGTGAGTTCACAGTCTGTGTTTATAGCTCTGAGTTGGTGGTCCTACCTCAAGTGGAAAAAGAGATGGACAAGCTGATAGGCTGTAAGCAGCATCCCTTCTTCAGCCTGGTGGTGGTAACAGACTGGGTGAAAAAGCACCTGAGATGCCAAGCTCGCAGCCAGCCCGATGCTCTGCTCACCTTTCTGCTATTGGAGAGTCGCTTTGCTCCTGCTCTGCTTCTGCTGTGAGATACCTTTTAACTTTTTCTGAAGCACTATTTTATCCTTGTTTTTTGGGGTTGTATATGCAGTTTGTGATATTAGCTTGTAATTATAAGGGCTTCAGTTAATTATTTGATTTAATGCATAAGCTCCAGTGAAAGTTTATCAGCAGTGACAACAGCATAAATAGAACTCACCTCAAAATCAACATGCTAGAATTTAGTCTAAGTAACTGCACCCTACAGCAGGAAAACGGGTATTAAAATGCCAGTGTATGGAAAGCCCTCAAGAACTTTGTTCCTAGTTTTTTTTTTTTTTTTTTCAGATTTCAAAAAGAAATTGTTTGCTGTAACAAGAAGGTTTAATGGAAATGTTTGTGGACAGTGATAGAACACATTGGCATTTTGAATTGAAGCTTTTAGAAGTGAAAACACGAAGTCCTCTGTTACCGAGTATTATTGTGAGTTATTTCTATAAGTACAAGTCTATATGCAGCAGGGAGTCCAAATAGATATCTGAGATAATTGCTTCAGAAAGATTTTTAAACTATAACAGCGGTACAAAAGTATTGCCATGTGTTCTTTTCTCTGCTATGGATCTTTATCTTCAATTCCTCCACAGATGAGGCAAGAGCTTTGGGTGACTTAAAATTGTACCAATAAGCACAGCAGTGATCTTTACTGCAAGATACTGGACTCCTTTTTGGTTAACTGAATCTCAATATTTTATCCTGTAGCACTTTAATGCAATTTAGAGTGAACTTGAGAAAGAAAACATCAATATACCTTTGGACCATAAGTTCTTTGCACTGAATTTTCAGCTCTAGGACCTGAATTCTTATGATGACACTGAATGTTTATCGCTAGGTACCTTGACCTTTTGTTGTATTTTTTAGCTATAGAGTAAGTTTAGCAAACATGTAATATCAGTATTAGCCGTGGTCAACACATCTTAATTTTCAGTGCATATTCAAATGACCTAACCTCCAAGTTAGTATAAATATTCATAAATCAGTGCATGCATGTTCAGATTGCCAGTTTTGACGTAATCTTCATTTTTACAGCATTTCTCTAAACCTTCCTTCTGCATACAGACACTGTTTCTCATGTGTGTTACCAAGGAGAAAACAGTGTAAGGTGAACGCTTCTCCAGAACAAGGAAAAACTAACCTGCTTTCCAATTTGTTTTCCAATGTTGCTATTCACTTATTGGCACACTCGGATGTGCTATGTGCTTGCTACTGTCAACTGTCCTTACATTTTACCATGTAATGAAAGGCTGGGTGTCAGTTGTATTCTTTTCTATTTTTCTTAGTATTTACAATTATTAAAGATAGGAAAGATTTAATGAAACCATAAAATGTTTGAGAACTTAACATAAGGCATGTTCAGAGCTGTGAGGCCACAGCTATGCAGCTACCAAAAGCAAGGGATTTGCTACTTGGGGCAGTATGAGGAATGTACTCGGAGCATCCCGAAGGAGTTGCATGTAAGCCTGGGCTTGGCTCTGTGTACCGAGCATGTTCTAATATTCATTGTATTACCAGTGTATTTTCTGGGTGGTGTTAGACTATCTTAAGACATTGGCAAGCTTAACCTTGGGACTATTCCCATGGACAAGGATTGTGCAAATACTGGTTTTAGCTACTTCAGAAATGCCCTTTCACCCCTATTAACTAAGAAGTTTGCCAAAACATGGTCCAAGTTGTACTTCTGGTGTTGTACTAATTTGAAGAATACTCATGGAGTGTTAAAGGGAAAAACAAGTAAGCACAGTCTTTTCCACTGCCATCTAAACAGGTCTGGGGGTGGGGCATTAGAACAATTTATAGGACACGGCTTACTCTAAGTCAATGACCTGTCTGGAATAACTTTGGTTTTATTTTCATCTCAACACCTACAGGTCAGATAGGGCAAGGAGTTTGCATCATGGTTCATTATTTAGTAAATTTCAGGTTAAATTATCGGAGTGAATGCTGGTTGGGTAAGTAGTGCTGCTGAGGTGTTAGACAAAAAATGTGGCATCATATCCTGTAGGAAAAGGATAAAAGGATAGCATCTCTAAGACGGGGCATATTTGACTTGGGGAGAAAGTATTATGTAGGCTGTGAGATATGCTTACTTTACTACTCCTTGTATTTTATATAGAGAGTGGAGTAAATAATGGAAGTATTGTGCAGAGTTCCTCTCAAATACCAAACTCAAGATGACTACCAGAATGCCTCCCTGTCTTCACTTTCATGATTTATTGCAGGATGTTGTATGCTGAAAACTCTTAAAGCTGTCACAGATTATCTTCTCTTGATGCTTGCACTGATGCAGAAGGAAGCCTCAGACATCTGAGTGCAATCCTAATTTGTCACTACAGTTCATACTTGAAATTTCTTGACTCAAGATGTCAATCCTCTGTGCAAAACAGAGCAAATTCATTATACTTCAGGAAAGATTTGTGTTACAGATCAAGGAACAGCCTGAAATCTGTTTTTTCTTAAACAATTTGCATGCTAACATGTACTCTGAAAATGTGCTGAGAGCTACTGCTTTGAGTAGTGTCAGATCCAGTGATTTGCATGGCTTCTGAGTATGTTAGGCACAGTTTTCTTAACTGTTTTTCCAATCTCAAGTAACATGCCTTCTAAGGGAACTTAACAAAAGAACTAAGAAAGTTATTAAACTCCAAGTATGATTAACTATGGGTCAGTGAGCTGATAGCTTAATTGGATGGAAGAAGAGAAATTGACTCTAAAAATGCTGGCACAAGCTTGAAATACCTATGGCTAATCATCAACTTTTTTCAATCAGTGCAAGCAACACATTAGAAATATATTAAAAAAAAAAAAAAACAAAAAACATTTGAGTGAAGTTTTTATTCAAAGCTTGCTACAGTAATCCAGTCTTAGAGGGGAAGGTGTTCACTGTCTTTTGAGAACATTAGATAAATAATGAAATAGTAGGAGTGGTTTAAGATTTGGACTGTATTACAATTTCCCAGTTTCTTCAGTGCTTAATTATAAATCAACACCTAAATGTAACACTTGGTTGTTTCTTTCATCAAGTATTCAAAAGAAAGCAATAAATAAATGAATGCTTGTTTACAGGGTTTGTACCAAAACTCTTGAACACGACCTTCCGAGTGCTCACGTAAATTTGTGGGTTATAAGTATAAAAGGTGCCAACCACAGGTTTTTTGAAAAAATGCTTTGGGGAGAAACAGTTAAACAAATCAGTGCTAACTTTATTTCTTGTTGATAATAGAAAAAGGAACACTGTTTTAGGCTGAAATATCTAAGTACTGAGCCTTATTGAAAGACCTTATTTCAGACCACAGTGTTGAATTTATTGTCACGTTGTTAAGCAGTTTTTTCTCAGCATGTGTGAGATGTTTAAAATCCAGAGCGATGTGACTCCTCCAAGATACTGAAAAGCTACTGAAAGACAAGGAGTTGTTAAAGACAGATATCCATGTTGTTGTAGTTGCTAATACTTGGTTTGCTCTTCCATGTTGAATGAGGGTTAATCAGATAAAGACACTAAAATATTCTAATTTGTAAGATACTTGTATTGGGTTGCTAGTGACCATCTGCACTTGAATTTGCATGATGTGATAAGCTGATGCTGTTGCTCATGCTTGTTTTATGCCTAGCATTTTCACGCAACTGAAGACTCACCTGTTGGAGTAATTTCCTGTCGTTTTCCCTTTTACTCCTAAAATACCTAATTTATCCCTTTTCTTTGTGCCTTTGGCTATATTTTTCACCTTTAACTGCTGCTACCAAGTGTCTTTTATTTTTCCTGTAGTACCATGGCTTCATGGTACTGCATTCAGGAAGAGAAGACAGGAAGGTGAATTCTCAGGAATAGTACTTGTGCATTTACTCAGGTTTTCCTCTAGAGATTCTTGTTTTACAGTAGATTAAAAAGAATTTAGTACAAAAGCAGAAGCCTTGTTTCATGTAGCGGTTATATTACTGCCTTTTTTTTTTTTTTTTTTTACTATTGGGAGGAGGAAATAAATTTCACAGGTCAAAAACTATTTCCTTTTTAATCAAGAAAGCAAAATGTAGAGACTAGCTTATGAAGAACTATAGTGTTGTAGCAAATGTACACATTCGTGAGCATTAAGAATTCTCATGCAAAACACATTCGATTTAATAAAGCATAAATGAGCAGTTCTTAGGGAAACCTGATAGGAGGCAGCATTTCCATAAGCCAGAAATGTTTGTGGTTTGCTTGTTATAACAAGCTCTTCTTAGAAGAAGGAGCATGGGCAGGATGTTCGCATTGAATTGTGCAGAATGCCACCAGGATGGACTAATGTGACAAAGGAAAGCTACCTCTTTCAAGTTCTATATTCAAAACCAACATTTCATACAACACCTATTTTGCTCTCAGGCCTATTGTTGCTGCTTGGCTCATTTTAGTTATTTATGAGGTAGTTACATTCAGCTTCAAGTGTGTAATGGAACAAATGACTCCCATGGTTCAAATAACTTTGTTCTGCTGCACTATGGCAATCCCATGCATAGAGTTCTTGCTGTTCAAGTTGGTGTGTTTGTTGGTACCAAACAGTTTTATGATGGTAACATACAAAGGTTGTGTAATTCCTTACAAATTCCTAGCTTAATGGCTTGCTCCATGAATAACTGTTTTTTTTTGTTTATGGCTTGGATCATTGTGGCATGACTGAAAAAAAATCCACAATTAAAAGCAACCGAAATGCTTATGGAATCTGTATCTCCAGCTGTCTGAACATAGTCCTGGACAGGCTGTACTGGGTGAACAGACCTGTGTGTGCATGTAGACTAGATGATTTCCAGAGGGCACTTGAAATTAAATTCCTGTGAATAGGTGGAAGTCCAGGGCAAGGAAGAAATTTCCAAGAGCTGTCTTGCCCCAGCTGAATTGAAAATAATGGGAGGGTTAGGCAAGGTGATGTCAGTGCTCTAGCTTGCCTTGGTGCTGAAGAGGATATGTGAGAAGGAGCATGTGCTGGGATGATGACATTGTTGGCTGCAGGCCTTTGCTGTTTGAAGTGTTCACACGCGAGTGCTTCCTGTGGCTGAGAAGTCCAGCGTCCCTTGTACTTCCCCCTCCCTTCCATGGCAAGGTTGAACATAGTGTAAATATCCTTATATTGTATAATTCCAAAAACCCACTGTACAGGATAATTAGTAACGCAAAGTGGTGTGTATATTCAGAATTATGAGACAGTGTTTTATCTTAAGTTTGCTGAGATCTATACCTCATAATTTGGTGGAAACTGTTGTCAAATCTGGAGAGATCTGTTAGGACAACCGGGGAGGTTGCGGTTGCCCCATCCCTGGAGGTTTTCAAGACCGGATTAGATGAGGCCCTGAGCAGCCTGAGTGGGTGGTATCACTGCCTCTGGCAGGAGATGTGGAACCTGGTGAGCTTTATGGTCCCTTCCAACCTGAGCGATTCTAGGACTGGGAATGCAACTAAACTTCACAAAATGATAGTTCTTATACTCAGTGTACTCTCCAAAGTAGATATTGATATTCTTGCTGAAACTACTTTTTTTTAGTAAAGACCAAGTAAATATTACTGAGACTGGTAAATAGTACTTGGCCAAAAGAATTCAGGTTTTCAGCAAAGTGGCATTTATTTCACAAGGTAGACTTTCTTGATGAGAAAGATGTTTCTCTATTCCTCTTTTTATCAAACTAGTTTAAATGATATGTTTGTCTCACAGTACATCTGTAATGCCCAAGTTTGAAAATAGTGCTGAGTGTAATACAAAACCATCGCAGGGTTCTGTTAAGCAAATGCCTAGTGAAATATGTGATCTAACAGAACCTCTGGAAGTACTTTCAGATCACTTTTCATTGAACTAATGAAAAAAGTAGCATTTCAAGTCTAGTAACATCAATGGTGATTTCAAGTCTAATAACACCAATTTTTACCAGAAGTTTTGTGATGGGCATAATGATAATGAGGAAAGGGTAAGAGGTGTGAATAAAGGGTTAAAACAACTAGGAATCGCAGATGGTCCTAAATGAGTGGGATGCTTAGGCAGGATGGGCAGAACAGCAGAACACCAGATAAGAAGAAGAAGCATTGTCCTTGGGATGCCAGAATAGGCCATAAAACTAGAGATAGCAGGAATACCAGCAATGAAACCAGCACAAAGAGGATCTGTGGGTGAGCAGGTGTCCACTCAACAGAAATTTGGACTAAAGGTGAAAAGTACATTGGGAGGAAGACTCGCAGCCTCCCTCCTTGGGACCACCGCCCACCCTTTGACAACCACTACTCAAGGACTAAAAATAGATCTGCGCAAGCGTAAAGCATTAAGAGACTAATTAGCATGAAAAGCGAGGGTAGGTGGGATAGGTAATAAATATGTATAGGCGCACATGAAATATTAATCGCTTCACTGTATAAGTTTGGCACAGCTTTCTACTCTGTTATGCACGATAGGTGGAATGATCCCCGTGCATCCATCTGTCAGAATGGGAGTGACCCGGAGTAACGACGCAACCTCGATGCGAGTATTATTGTTCTCCTTTAATGAATGGTCTAGTAAGGTATATATATGCTACCCTTACAGCATGCACAGACAACAACTTATAATTGATCTAGCTTCTCTATGCACACATCTCTAGCACTAATATAGTTGGTACAACAGTGCCATCTCTCCTCCTGAACATAATTCCGCATATTTTAGTTGTAACATCATTCAAGGTTATCAGCCCTGAGCCTACATTATCTTCAGAGTCCTTCAAGGCCAGAGTTGCGCACTTGTAATTAAATCATGCCCCTTCTCATTTAAACATAGCTCCACAATTCCCCCTTTTTGTTTTTGAGCAACCCAGGCCTGGTCTACTACCTTTAACACTGCAAACATCGTAATAAGCAAGGCACCGTAAGCAACAGGGTAAAAATAGAATAGTGCTTCGCAGGGATGCTGCTTCTCACTCACACAGCACAATCACACAATCACGCAAAGAGGCCTCTTGCACTTTTCATTCATACCACAAGAAAATATCACTTAAAATAATTTGTCTGTGGATTCAGGAGGCCCTTGTCTACTCCCGTGGTGAGCGGCTGAGTGGCGACCCCTCCGAGGAAAATGCTTGGGGTGCACCTAGGGGCGTCCATTCCCCAGTTGATCCCAAAGCCAAGCAGAGCGGTTCCTGGTGCAAGAAATGATGCTAGTTTTGTGTAATTACACCAAAGAGATGCATTGCAATAAGGAGCTAGTGTGGCATTGACCATTTGTTTCATAGTTTGGATTTTGCCCTTGTAATTGAACCTGACACATGGTGTGGCTGTTACACTTCCCAGAGTATCTAATTCCTGTGGCTCTATGGACACTCACAGCAAGTAGACAGCCCAGTCTTTGTTATCTGCTGGGAGCCCCACCAGACATAATCACAGAATCACAGAATTTCTAGGTTGGAAGAGACCTCCAAGATCATCCAGTCCAACCTCTGACCTAACACTAACAGTCCCCACTAAACCATATCCCTAAGCTCTACATCCAAATGTCTTTTAAAAACCTCCAGGGATGGTGACTCCACCACTTCCCTGGGCAGCCCGTTCCAATGTCTAACAACCCTTTCGGTAAAGAAGTTCTTCCTAACATCCAAGCTAAAACTCCCCTGGCGCAACTTAAGCCCATTCCCCCTCGTCCTGTCACCAGGCACGTGGGAGAAGAGACCAACCCCAAACTCGCTACAGCCACCTATGAGGTACCTGTAGAGACCTCAGCCCATTGGTGCAGCCTATCCAGATCCTCCTGCAGATCCTTCCTACCCTCGAGCAGATCGACGCACACACCTAACTTGGTGTCATCTGCAAACTTACTGAGGGTGCACTCAATGCCCTTGTCCAGATCATCAATGAAGATATTAAAGAGGACCGGCCCCAGCACCGAGTCCTGGGGAACTCCACTAGTGACCGGCCTCCAACTGGATTTGACTCCATTTATGACTCTTTGGGCCTGGCTATCCAGCCAGTTTCTAACACAATGAGGACATGTCGTAAATGGGTCGTTAGCACTAGCCAGGGACAGCCACATTGCTTCTTGTCCTGTCATGTTGGCGAGGGTGACCCAGATGTTGCAGCATGGTTGGATGGAGACCCAGGTCTGGCAATATCCGATGACAGCGGTGATTGTGAGGAGGAGGCCAACCATGGCCTTACC
>JAACYQ010018539.1:0-13234 GCA_011075105.1 Heteronetta atricapilla
AAAAAAAAGAGCACAAAAACATACAGAACTAATTCTAGCCATTTGTGTCTTTCATGCGTGTTAGTTTGCTCCACACCTGCCTTTATAATCACCGCAAAGTATGACTGGAACATCAGGCTGTGTTCTTCTGTGATTAGAAGGTAATTAGTTTTAATTTGTTGTTAATGATAAAAGAACCAGCATTGGGGTTTTGTTTAAAAATCTGAATCTTTTTTACTGTGATTTTCAGTAAGTCCCATTTTTTATGATGATATAAGACTGCTATTCCTGATTACATTACCCCTTCTTGTTCATATGGGCATTAATCTTTCATGGATAATGTGGCCTGTTTCTAATGAAAGCCTTAAGTCTTAGACTAAAAGCACTCAATGTAGGTGCTTTAGAAATAGTAAGTCATTGAAACTGCATACGAGGCTGGTTAAATACTTTGCTGTACAAATGACTTGGGAAAATTAATGGACCAAACTGAAGTAAAAACCTCTATGTTCTTTTCTTATAACAAAATAAGGACACCGTAAAGGTAAAAAATTGCCAAGGAGATTATATAAGCAATCAGCTGCTAACAATGCTTTTCTAAGTGAGCCAATATATCAACATTATTCAGAATTCAGGCTTTATTCAGTCTTCATTGGGAAAAGCAATTATATCTGAGAAAAATACTGGTATTTTCTGTCTTTTTAATTAAAGGGCAGTAGTCATTTTTTGGCAGTTATTACACCTGTGAGATATTAAGACGAGGTGTTTTCAGAACCAGAAATAAAAACTCACATAAATGTAGATCCATCACTTGAGATACTTGTGTATCTCAAATACCTGGGTGTTGGTTTTAAGAAAGGTCAAACGATGTCAACATCAGTTTCTGATCCCTGTTCTATTCTGTGTGTTAAGCAGGTGTCTAAATATACCCATGTGGAGATCATTTAACTGGATTTCACATGGCTTTCCAGCCAGAAAGGTTGCCCACCGGTTTACTGAAAGATCACTGAAAAACCATCAGAATAGCATTCTAGGCTTACCTGACTTCTTTATTTAGATTTTCTTTACACTATTTGTTTTGGGGAGGAAAACGTGTGTGTCTATTTATTCAGTATCTGATTCAACAGAGCTCCCTCTGAGATCTGTTGACGCTACCAAACTACACAACGGAATAGAAAATCTTCAAATAGAACTGCCAGTGAGGGTTTCTGATTGCAGAGAAAGGACTGAAATGAACTTGGGAGTATTATGCATGAATATTTTGCTAAGGCATCCCTGTGCTCTTACAGATCTACACTCAGATGACAAACTGACAGACAAAAAATGAAGCAATTAAAAGAATGGACTATTTTGTTACTACCGATTTCACATAGAATTGCAGAAGATCACTCTAAAGTTGAAAAAAATGGAACAAAGGTAAGTAACACCAGTGTGCTCTGAATCTGGCATTTAAGAGGAGGGGCCAATGCAAGACACTGAGGGCTCACACTAGAAGATATGCTGAAAGATTTCCTGGAATGTATACCTATTTAGCAACAGAAAATAGCTTTAGGCAAACGTCTAAGTAAGTTTGGGCAATGGTATGTGGCTGTGAAGAGGAGATCTCCACAAGCAGATTGAGCATCTAGCATTAAATTTCAGAGCCTTAGGTCCCTAGGATCAGCAAAGCACTTTGAGATCAATCTGGAGAGAGAAATCAATTGACTGGCTTTCATGCAAAAAATTATCAAGGCGCAGGAAGTGCACAAAGGAGCATGCTGTTGTGGTGTCACTTTGCAAAGCTGAGCAATCACTACAGCTCCCCATATATTTTTTACATTATGTATCTCTTCCAATGGCTAAAATTAAAAATCAGGCTCCCACTTCCACTGTTGAGCAGGCTTCTGTGTTCAGATGAAGTTCATTAATTTCAGTGGTCAGAATCAGGACTCCAGGCTGCAGAAGGCTCTACAAAGGAGACTGCTTTAATTTTCCAAATTTCTCGAGGAAACAATTTTATCCTTAAGTTTTCCTGTAATCAAACGTGTTGTTAAAAAATGTAGCTCTTGAAGAGTAAGCTAATGTTGTGTCAAGTAAAAAGTCTGACGTTTCTTTCCTTTCATGAATGAAAGCAGCGCTACATTTAAAATGTTACATTTTCTCCAACAGCCCATCTCTAATGTGAAAATTAATGTGCCCTGCCTGAGAACCTCTGCAATAATACTGAAGGCATTAAAAATTGCTGTTTCTATTTGATACTGTTA
Organism: Heteronetta atricapilla; assembly: GCA_011075105.1. NCBI lineage: Eukaryota > Metazoa > Chordata > Aves > Anseriformes > Anatidae > Heteronetta > Heteronetta atricapilla. The sequence continues at coordinate 2,220 of JAACYQ010018539.1, forward strand.
GCTTTTAAAGCAGTAAAATGGCTATCCACAATTGCATTTTATTGATTTAGGCTGTTAGTTACATTTTGCAAAACAAAATTAATTTGCAAATGATTATCTAGTTGGCAAATATTTCAGCTAATTATGAGATTTAAAAAACCTTTCATATGAAGTGAGATAGGAAAAAGTGAAAGCATTTCAAAACTAGTTTTCTATTAGCTGCCAGAACTGTTTAAATAGTGTGGGAATACTGATCAAACTATGCAAAGCACCACAACAGTTAAAATAACCACACAAATCTCTTTTACCACTTAAAAAAACAAAAAAATAAAAATAAAAAAAGGCTAAAAAGTAAGGACAGCCTTTATACTTTTTTTCAAGAGGAAATGAAAGAAATATGCTAACAACCTTATCTTGAATTTATTCTGGCTTTTTTTTTTTTTTGAAATAAAAGACATAAGGAAAAATTCTCATGTGAAGAAATTAATAGCTAGAAGGTGTTGGGGAAAAGGGCAGATTTCCCTCTCTAAATATTTACATTAATCCAGTACTGTTTTTGATGCAACAAAATTGCACAAAACTCATGTAAGAATAATAGGAAATTTGCAGCTGCAAATACATTTATTTTCCTTATTCCTTGCAAGTAAACAAACAAACAACCAGTGAAATGCAACACAAGATTGCGTGTAGCTAAGGTCTCTCAGTCTTCGTATTTGTTAGAACCAATTAGCACTGAATTTAGATGGACAAAATAAACTTTACAGAGGTGTTCCCTATTTTTATTTTTATGTGTACTACCAATATTAGAGCCCTCTACCTCCACAGCCCAGCCTGCACTCCTGTGACCTACGTACATGCCACCAGAGATGCTCCAAGCCCACAGAGCAGTTCCTTGGCGAGTGGGCAGCATCCCCAAGAAGCTGTAGCTCGCAGGTCAGGTGGGCACCATTACCATGGCCGAACCACACTTATCTCCTCCCCAGGTGAGCTCAGCAAGCCAGCAGCAGAAGATATTCCTGTTGCACACTGCCTCTGAGGCAGTTTTGAAGGAACCTACGTTTCCTACACCCACAGGCTGCTGAGCACAGGTTTAGGTCTGAGCAGCAAGGATGCACCTTGAATCTACAGAATGGGTTTGGACTTGAACACAGGCTCAAGACGGTACTCAAATATAAACCACACCAGATTTCAGAGGCGTAAATGAACTCTTCAACAGTATATGGAGGAGAAGCAATCAATCTGAATGTTCAGCAGCTGTTCACAGAATCAAATAGCCAGAGAGGGTTTGAAGTAAAACATCTGAGAAGATTTTGTAAATGAGGAGAGCAAAACATCTACTTGCAAACACGAGTAAATCATTCCCATACCTTTGATTACATCAGATACTCTAGGAATGTTTCAGTCTGATGGTCACAGAAGTGGATCTACTTTTTATGAGAACAAGACAATCTCAGTGTTATATTTGTCTGTACTGTACCAAATCATTTGAAAATGGTGCAGCGCTTTTTCATGCTTAATCCTATCTAAATTTTCTTATGCTTTGATTTATTCTAGCTAAATCAGTTATGTGATAATACCATGTATGACTTTTTTTTTCTCTTTTATAAAACTGGTCTTAAGGTACTCATTTACTTCAGAGCCTTACAAAGTGAATTGCTAAAATTAAATCTCTGTATCTGATCTACTTCGGAAGTGTCCATGGTATGGCATTAACTGAAGTGACCTACTTGCGAGATAATTCCTCATTAGCTGGTTAGGAGGGAGAAGAGCCTCCCAACAGAATAAGAATAGTATAGTCTTTGGAGAGCTTGCCTTTCTGTTTGATGATTCAGTTTGCACTGTACTCATTCATGAGACACACTGAGATTTTCAGGCGCATGCCCTACTGTTCAGAGTGCCACAGAAAATTGTTCACAGGCACATTCTAATATTGGACTTTAATACTTTCTTGGGATATTGTGGAACAGTATGTATGATTTCTTCTGGCACATATAACAAACAGCAGATGATAGATACACTAATAGTATACCTCCTTTACTGCCAAGGAAAGCCCCCAAAAGCCCAGGGGACAGTTTGAGAGGAAACTACATGGTATTAGTCTATTTTCTAAGTGATAAAACTAGTACTCAAATTCAGATTTCTGCACGATTCTTTGTGCTTTGTGTTTATTATATCAACACTGTGTTCAACAAACATCATAAGGTGCAGAGATAAGGAGGCATTCAGGCCTCTTGTATTTGAATTAGATAATAAATGTAACAGAGCAACTCTAAATCTCTTTTGTAAGATACAGGGGACCCACGAAATTTGTCTCAGCTGATGTGCCAGCAGCAGAAATCAAGTAGCCCAGTGTGAGAACTGTACTCCCAGCCATCCTCCCTTATCCACTCACAAAGTATCAGGACAGGAGGGTTGGTACCAAAGACCATTCAGAAATGACAGCCAGGAAAATCTCCCACCCGGCATTACCGAGGGACTTGAATACACTATTCCAAGAATATAAGCAACTGATCTTCAACTGATTGACAAACATATCTAACAAGGATCCTGCTTTTAAGGAGGAGTGAACCTGTTGCAGCCATGTGGCAGGATGACTGCAGAGGCAGACTGCAGGACATGATGAAGACCAAGGTAGCATGACACAGCCCACTACGGAAGGCATCACAGACACCAAGGCCGCAGGTGGGCAAGCACACATCCACCTAACAAGTAGATTCACAAAGCAGAGCCAGAGACAGGGGTCCTAAGCACAGCAGGGCACTTCACGGTCTGATACGGACTTAGAACAGCAGTTCAGACACAACAGTCAAGTGGCCATTGTGCTCAGGCAGCTGCAAGTACCAATAACCACTGAATGCTGCTGCCAAGAAACAGATAACTAACACAGAGACACAACAAGCAAGCTTACAGAAATCCTAACCATCAAGTGGGTTAAATACAAAAGAAACTGTAAAGCTGGTGCAAAAGAAGCTCCATGGTTCATATTTACAGGTAGGCTGAACACTGACTACGTGTCAGGGCCTGATTTTCATTATTTACTCTGTTTTAAAGGGCTTGATCATAGACAGGGAGAGTGCCAGGTCTGGATAATGAGGGGATGAGCACTGTACGGACACATAGCAATGAAGATGGAACTAGAGTGCACAAATGAGAAGTATCCTAAAGAAACAGTCATAGTGCTGAGAAAATCCGTCATCAAAATTGAGACTACAGATGAGAAGCCGGACGCTTGCTCAAAAGTCTGCCTGCTAGAAGGAGAATGAAGCCTGAGAGGATACAGTGGTCCACCAGAAGACTAAATCTGTGCAAGCTATTGCAATAGAGTCCTTTGGTATAAAGCAACCAAGCAGATATTAATAAAAAGAAAGCTACAGGGCTTGTATTTCAAAGGTTGCAAACAGAGGAAGTAGCACAGTAGCAAAGACTTTGGAATAGGTACCATGAAGTCCATCTGCTCACATTAAACTTGAGAGCTAACTGCTGTTGAATAATTTATAACAAGTTTCATTATTAACTAGTTTAGATTTAGATACGTGCAGGTCTCTCAGGTAACTATCTAATGTAAAACACACAGAGCAGTGGACACAAACAGAGAAGGTACGTTCCCTACAGCTCACAATGTCAAATGCTTTTCAGTTCCAGGCTTTAATCTACAGTCTTTATTCCAGGTGGTGGCAAGTCACAGATCCAAGATACAGTATGATTTGCACCGGATGTTGGCACTCATGCAAATCTAATTTTGGCAAGCAGGGGAAGAGGCAGGACACGAGATGCTGTGGCAGACATTCTGGTGTTGGCTTCCTGCCTTGAGAGCATGGCAGCATTTCATGTGCACATCAGGCCTGGATTCTTCTCTGTTATTCTGTGTTATTTAAAACAAACCAAGTCTTCATCTGTTACGGTTTTCAAGTAACTTTAAACAATCAAATGAGTGTAACAGATACAGAAATATGCAGAAATGCTTGAATTGGCATAGAGTCTGAAACTATATTTCAGTATTCCTATACACCATGCACTTGAGCCTGTATTCATTTTGATGGGCAGTGATGGTGTTGTAATTACAACTATTCCTAATTTTGGCTTCTATTCGGTACAGTGTTAAGTCAAGACATAACTTGAACATTTGTACAACAAAACCAAATACTTCTATAACCTTCAAATAGCTGGCCTATGAAAATAAATAAATAAATAAATGGGATATGCCTCTCTCAGAGAGGGATAAGGATTTTTGCCCCGGAGTTTGCTTTTCCTCAAGACTCCATTTTAGGGCCAGTCTTCTTCAATGTTTTTATAAATGATGGGGATGTAGGACTAGAAGATGTTTTGAGCAAATTTGCCGATGACACCAAACTTGGAGGAGTTGTGGACTCGGATGAGGGTGGAAAGGCCTTGTAGAGGGATCTGGACAGACTGGAGAGCTGGGCAATCACCAACCACATGAAGTTCAATAAGAGCAAGTGCCGGGTCCTGCACCTGGGACGGGGAAACCCTGGCTGCACGTACAGACTGGGCGATGAGACGCTGGAGAGCAGCCTAGAAGAGAGGGATCTGGGGGTCGTGGTAGACAGCAAGTTGAATATGAGCCAGCAGTGTGCCCTGGCAGCCAGGAGGGCCAACCATGTCCTGGGGTGCATCAAGCACGGCATCGCTAGTAGGTCGAGGGAGGTGATTGTCCCGCTCTACTCTGCGCTGGTGCGGCCTCACCTCGAGTACTGTGTGCAGTTCTGGGCACCACAGTATAAAAAGGACATGAAACTGCTGGAGAGTGTCTAGAGGAGGGCAACGAAGACGGTGAAGGGCCTACAGGGGAAGATGTACGAGAAGTGGCTGAGGTCACTGGACCTGTTCAGCCTGGAGAAGAGGAGGCTGAGGGGAGAACTCATCGCAGTCTACAGCTTCCTCACAAGGGGGAGTGGAGAGGCAGGTGACCTATTCTACTTAATCACCATTGATAGGACCCGCAGGACCCAGTGTTAAGCTACGACAGGGGAAATTTAGGCTGGACATCGGGAAGAAGTTCTTCACCAAGAGGGTGGTCACACACTGGAACAGGCTCCCCAGTGAAGCAGTCACTTCACCGAGCCTGTCTGAATTTAAGAAGTGATTGGACTGTGCACTTAGTCACAGGGTCTAAAACTTGGGTAGACCTGTGTGGTGGTCCCTTCCAACTCGGGATATTCTCTGATTCTAAATAAATACAGCTCAAGTACTACTGATGTTTCAATTAGCAGCATCATGCAAAAGCAGCTACAGATTACAAGCTGAAGTGAGCAAATTCAATTGCTAAGCATAGATCATATGCTGTTTCATTATTTGGCTATTCTCTCTCATGCAGTCTGAATTGAATAGAGCAACTTCAATAGAGCAACTGCTGACACAAAGCCAAAGAGTGTTCCACTGCTTACAAAAGGAAGTAAGAAAGCAAGCAGAGCATCATAAAATGAAGACTTGAACCACATTGGAGCTGAGAGAGCGAAGGAAAAAAATTAAGGACTACCTGCTACACATGGAAGGCATAGGGGATTAGGGACATTTTATAGACACCTAGCAAAACAGCAGGCTTGTCATTGGTTTTATCCTCCTGAAGCCTGAGCGAACATCCAGGCAGTACAGTAGAAGGGCAGGAAGATTATTGGCTGATCTCTTGCATTTTGGCATCCTATTCCTCACTGAAATTCTTGCAACTTCAAGTCTCATTGGTGGACATGGCTTGTAACTTTAACAGAATTGTGTGAGGATCTATTCTCTAAAAAACAATGTGGAAGGGAATTGGCATACTTTAAGACAAGTTCTCATCTAATGGATCCCAGTCAGAAGAGCAGACACATACCCTCTCACTGACGTGCTGAGGCCTTATCCTGGGAACAGTACAGCAGCAATCCAGGTACACGGACAAATCTTTTCATTTAATCACTTGACAAGGGAGAGAACAAGGGATTCAAAGAAAGGAGACATTAGGGAGCACTAAAATTGTAGTTTTGTTTGCCCTTACGAAAGACCAAAACACTACTAGCAAAAAAACCCTGTTTCATCCACAGTGAACATTATTATTAGATGTTTAAGTTAAAACTTTTTAGTTAACAATTCTAGCAATAATTCTGAGGGCTCTCTATTGATGGAAGAGATTTTTCATGCAATAAATTATTTATCCAGTATACTGAGTATATGTTACTAGGTCTCTGTGCATCTAGCTGTTTTAAGATTTTTACCTTAAGTGACCTCCAGAATCCTTTTAAGTAGTTTTGCCTGCAGAAATTCTGCTAATGGTCCTCATCATAGGAACAATTTCAAATGAGGTGATAGTGGCTGGTTTAGAACATCATAATTTTTTTCTGAACTTTTTCATTGTTGTTGATTTCTCTCTGATAGGCACACTATTCTTCATATAAAATAGACTGGATCAGATGAGCCAAAATACCGGACCTGAATAATCTTGCTTAGCAGAGGTAATGAAAGCACATCTGCTGAACTGGTGGAAAAAGTCATAAAAATCAGAAGTTTAATGACAGTGCTCAAATAGCTGAAGAGTAAACAACAAAAAATATAGATATTTTAAATCCTAGCTTGGAAGTCTGTGAAGATAAACGTGATTTTCAATGTAGGCTTATCCAAACCATCAGTTTCAGGGATGCAGACACTACTTTTTAGTAACAAATATTATGAGAGCGAGGATTTTTGAAAGACTCTGGGGGAAGGAAGAATGCAGTACATTGGCTATTAGGTCATCAAAAGGTTTTCAAAATTAATGTTTATAGCTGAGTTAAAGTCATATTCATTAAACATGGTTTTGTTTTATGCTTACAAGCTATAGGCACTGAATAAAATCAGGTTTTGAAACCCTGTCATTCCAATAATCTGTATTCGTTTTGTTTCATTTTTAACAATGTATTAAAAAGGATTCTATGAAGCACAGTTTCATTAAAAATGTTTAGCATCTCTCTATAAACAAGAAAGAGAAAATACCATATCATTTCAGCCTCAACATGTTTTAAGGAAAGCAACAGGAAATAACAAAATGCATGCCTGTGTGCTGGGTATGGGTTATTTCTGCATGCACGTATGCACACGCACACTGTGAAGCAGAAATGTGATTTTATTAGATGGATCTCTGTGCCAGAAAATTATTGGTACCAGTGAAAATTACAGAAGCTTTTGATCTTTTGCCAAGGTGATCGGCTCCGGGGCAGACGCGTTCTGCAGCGGAGCGGGGGATCGGGCCAGGCAGGGCAAATTCTCCGGCATCGAGCCGACTTTAGGGAGCCGCCAGGACCCGGCAGCCCTCGTGAGGGAGGCTGACGAGGCGAAGGCGGAGCCAGCAGCGCCCCCTCCCCGGCCGTTCAAAGGCAGCCCCTAGGGAGCGCGAGCGACCAGGAGCGCGGCGACCAGGACGGGCAAACAGGGCGTGGCGCGTCAGAAGGGAGTGGCGCGGCAGTTAGCGCAGGCAGGGCGCGCAGGAAGGGCGGAGAGCAACCCCCTGCCCACACGAACACCTCTTAACGACAGTCTTTAGCTAGGTGATAATGGTCTCCACCAGGCACGGAGCGCTCTGCAGGAGGTCGGTATACATCCAAACCGACTGCCCGTTAAAGAATGCAGCGGTTCAGGTCACCGGATGCAGGGAGTGTCAGAGCCTGCTGCTGCCATCGGCGGGAGGCAGAGACGCTGCGTGCGTGAGGTGTGAGCAGGTGGATGACCTGGTCCGCATGGTGGCGGAGCTCAAGGAGGAGGTCGAGAGGTTGAGGGCCATCAGGGAGTGTGAGCGGGAGATAGACTTGTGGAGTAACTCCCTGCAGGGCCTCAAGGAGAGGTACCGGGGTGAGACACCCCAAATGGGGGTGGACCCCCTGCCCTGTCGCTGTCAGGCAGAGGGAGGGAATCTGGGAGTTGAGGAGGAATGGAGACAGGTCCCTGCTCGACATCACAGGCGATGCCCTCCCCTTCAGGCCCCACCTTCCCAGGTGCCCTTACGAAACAAGTTTGAGGCCCTGGAGATTGAGAGACCAGCAACTGAGGAAGAGATAGAAAGTGTTCCCAGGAGGATGCCTAGGGCGAGGAGGTCGACTCCATGCATCGGGACTGCCTCCACCATGAAAGACAGGAGAGTGATCGTTGTGGGAGACTCTATCCTTAGGGGAACAGAGGGCCCTATTTGTCGGCCTGACCCTACCCGTAGGGAAGTCTGCTGCCTCCCTGGGGCCAGGGTCAGGGACGTTGCCAAGAAAGTCAAACGCCTGGTACGGCCCACTGACTACTACCCGCTACTGGTCTTTCAGGCTGGTAGCGATGAAGTAGCAAAGAAAAGTCCGAAGGCGATCAAAAGAGACTTTAGGGATTTGGGGCGACTACTTAGAGGATCAGGCGCGCAGGCTGTGTTTGCCTCTGTCCTTCCGATAGGGGGGATCAAAGCAGAAAGGTGTGCTGTTCACATAAACTCGTGGCTTCGAGACTGGTGTGACCGGCAGAACTTTGGGTTCTTTGATCATGGGAAGGTCTATGCTACACCGGGCCTGATGGCACCGGATGGGATGCGCCTCTCTCGGAGAGGGGTAAGGATCTTTGGTCAGGAGTTGGCAGGGCTGATAGATAGGGCTTTAAACTAGAGTCGAAGGGGGAAGGGGCTAAAACCAGGCACGCCGGTGAAGACCTAAGGGATGGTACGCTAGAATCAGAGGGGCTGTGTGCCAGTGAGGTCCTTCAGTTAGATCTACAAGGTGCTGAGTGTAAGGAGACACACCTGAAATGCTTCTACACGAACGCACGTAGTATGAGGAATAAAATGGATGAGCTAGAAGTACTGGCCCAGTCCCGCAACTACAACATCATCGGCATAAGCGAAACCTGGTGGGATGAGTCCTGTGACTGGGGTGTTGCGATAAATGGTTACAGGCTCTTCAGGAGGGACAGGCAGGGTAGGCGAGGTGGTGGGGTGGCGATGTATGTGAAGCAGGGGCTGGACTGTGTGGAACTTCAGGTCGGCGATGGCAAAGTTGAGAGCCTCTGGGTAAGGATCAAGGGACGAACGAATAAAGGGGATGTAGTTGTGGGAGTCTATTACAGACCGCCTGGCCAGGACGATAGCGCTGATAAATTATTCTTTACAGAACTAAGAGAGGCCTCGAGATTAACTCCCCTTGTCCTTATGGGGGACTTCAACTTGCCAGACGTAAACTGGGAGTGCCACACGGCTGACACGAGCAAGTCCAGGAGGTTCATGAAGCACCTAGATGATAACTTCTTGGTGCAGGTGCTAACGGAGCCAACTAGGAAAGGTGCCCTCCTAGACCTGTTGCTAGAAAACAGAGAGGGTCTGGTGGGAGATGTGGTGATTGGTGGCCGCCTCGGTCATAGCGACCATGAAGTGGTTGAGTTCAAAATTTACGGTGACAGAAGGAAAAGTGCCACCAAAACCTCATCCCTAGATATGGGGAAGGCGGACTTAAGGCTGCTCAGGGAACTAGTCAGCAAGGTCCCCTGGGAAGCTGCTCTTGAAGGCCTCGATGTCCACCAGTGCTGGTCATTCTTTAAGCGATGCCTCCTAGAAGCACAAGATCAGGCAATTACTAAATATCGCAAATCAGGCAAGCGGGGCAGGAGGCCGGCGTGGCTGACCAGGGACATTCTTATGGAGATTAGGTGGAAACAGAGAGTGTTTTGCTACTGGAAGGAGGGCCAAGTGACATGGAAAGAATACAGGGATGCTGTTCGTGTTTGTGGGAAGAAAATTCGTGTGGCTAAAGCACACCTAGAGTTGAAGCTGGCTGTGTCTGTGAGAGATAATAAAAAGGGTTTTTTTAGATATGTGAATGGAAAAAGGAGAACTAAAGAATACATAGGGCCGCTCCTTGATAGGGAAGGTCTCCTCACAGACAATGACATAGGCAAAGCAGAGACGCTTAACGCCTTCTTTGCCTCTGTCTTCAATGCCGATGATGGGCTTCGGGACCCAGGGTGCCCTGAGCTGGAGGACCGGGACGGTGGGGATGACAAACTCCCAACTGACCCTGAACGTGTGCGGGATTTGCTACTCCACCTGGATCCCTACAAGTCCATGGGTCCGGATGGGATTCATCCCCGGGTGCTGAAAGAGCTGGCAGACGTCATCGCGGAACCTCTCTCAATTATTTTTCAACTATCCTGGGAGTCTGGAGAGGTCCCGGTAGACTGGAAGCTGGCAAATGTTGTGCCGATTTTCAAGAAGGGTCAGAAAGAAGACCCAAGCAATTACAGGCCTGTCAGTCTCACATCAGTGCCTGGTAAAATCATGGAGAAGATGGTTCTCGAACTTATTGAGGCGCACCTGGGGGACAAAGCAGTCATTGGTCCCAGCCAGCATGGGTTTGTGAAGGGTAGGTCCTGCCTAACTAACCTGATTTCCTTTTATGATAAGATCACCCGTATGGTGGACCAAGGGAAACCAGCTGATGTGATTTTTTTGGACTTCAGCAAGGCTTTTGACACGGTTTCCCATAGGATCCTACTGGACAAAATGTCCACCATACAGCTAAATAAAAACATCATCCGATGGGTGAGCAATTGGCTAACGGGCAGGGCCCAAAGGGTTATGGTGAATGGGGCTGTGTCAGGCTGGCGGGCGGTCACCAGTGGGGTCCCTCAAGGCTCCATTTTAGGGCCGGTACTTTTCAATAATTTTATAAACGATCTGGATGTAGGAATAGAAGGTATTTTGAGCAAGTTTGCTGATGACACCAAACTTGGAGGAGTTGTGGACTCGGATGAGGGTGGAAAGGCCTTGCAGAGGGATCTGGATAGGTTGGAGAGCTGGGCGATCACCAACCGCATGAAGTTCAATAAGAGCAAGTGCCGGGTCCTGCACCTGGGATGAGGAAACCCTGGCTGCACGTACAGACTGGGCGATGAGACGCTGGAGAGCAGCCTAGAAGAGAGGGATCTGGGGGTCGTGGTAGACAGCAAATTGAATATGAGCCAGCAGTGTGCCCTGGCAGCCAGGAGGGCCAACCGTGTCCTGGGGTGCATCAAGCACGGCATCGCTAGTAGGTCGAGGGAGGTGATTGTCC
>MU014503.1:0-13460 GCA_011075105.1 Heteronetta atricapilla
AAAAAAAAAAAAAAAAACTCATCTAAACATAGTGGGGGGCAGGTAGGATGATAAGAGTCTTCTCCACAAATACAATTTTTAACCACATACATTTCAGGGTAAGAATCAAACCTCCTTACTTTTTCATTGCTGAGGACACTTCCAAACCTGAAAAAGCTGAACTTTGTTGCTGTGACTTAGTTTCATTGAGTATTTCAATTATTTAAAGATTGTCTTAATACCTTGAAGTTCAGTGCCGCACAGTACAGCTGTCACTCTCGGGTTGAAAAGCCAGCTTTTGCTGTGCTAAGCACAAGCACAGTTTTCAGTGTCAGATGATGGTTTTCTGATGTGAGATGTTATCCAACATGAATTAAATAGCTATTCTTTTTTTCTACCAAAAATAGGCTGGCTCTCATGGTGATTCATGATGATTAATCCTTGACTGAGGTGAGAAGTCTAAGATTTTGTTATATTAGGTGGGGATTTCCCTTTTCAAGTAAATGGTCACATGAAAGTGAAAAAAAATAGCAAAACTTACAAATGTTAGAATCAGTATCACAAGACAATCCCAAACTAAAACAAAAATGTCAGTGTTTTCAGGGAAAGTTAGAACTGAGTACATGAAACAATGTAAATGGCTTAAGTACTACTTCTAATTCATTAAGTTTAGAAATATCAGAGACATATTTGGAGACTTTGCACACCTTTTCCCTTTCTACAACATGAACCTCATGACCAAATGAGAACTGAATTTCTTCCAGTTTACCCACGAGAAAGCATTCAGTGCCACAACAATGACAACAGACAAATTTTGCACTTTCAGTAGAAAAAGGCAAGAAAAGAAAATCAACCGACCAAGTGGATGCAGACTATATAAAGTAACCAAAAAATTCAACTGCTTGCTAGTCCTACAAATCAGTGCATATCATCAGCAAGATGACTGGAACACAGCTTCGGTGTTTGTGAAATGAATCGTAAACCTAGCTGCTCTGTCTTAAAAACATTTCTATTTAAAAGCTGAGGCACAGACATCTGTATATGCAAACAGAAACAGCAACTTGAATATTCTAATCTTAAAGGCTTGCTGTTCAGCTCACCTTTTACATTGAACTCAAGTTATTTTGGTCTAAAAGTCGCTAAAGCATTTACCAATTAAGAAACTGATTATATAGTTGTTCTAAATAAACAGCTTGAATGATAAGTTACTGGAAAATTGTACAATCAGACATATTTACTGAAAGCTGTGTGATATCTGTAAGGAGTACAACAGCTGACAGCTTCGAACTAAGAGTGACAAGCAATGGAGAAATACTACCATAAACTGTTCTAAGAAGTTAACCTTTTAAGAGCACATGCAAAAATTCAATTCAGGAATAAACTGTATCCTAGTTCTTTAGTTCAAAAATATATATATATAATAGTAACATGACATCTCTGTTGTACTTAAAATGACTAACTTCTAGGACTGCCTATTTTCCCATTGAATTCAATGAGAGTGGCACACAGCTTAAACAGGCATATGATGTTCTGCGTGTGTTCTGAGTTTCTAGTTTACTCTAACTTCTGGAATTTCTCTCCCCATTTTTTTTTCCCAGAGATTTCTGCCCAAAAGGCAGAATGCTTAAAAGGACATTAGGAGAGAGAAGGTTGTTCATGCTCTGTGCTTGGCTTTCATGCAGATTGGAGGAATCTGCTAGCAGAACGCTTTTTAGTTCATCAATTCAGCAAGAAACACAATGTAATTCTTCAGATTGCTCTTCAGTTGACATTCAGAAGTACCAGCATAATAAATGCATGTGACACTGAACAAGTAGGGAGACAGTAAAGGAACAATTTTTTCTTAAAGCCAATCATATGAATTAAGTTAAACTTCAATGTGTTCATTATAGGGTTTAATTGTAGAAACAATTGGCAAATTGTATACCACGTATACAGAAAACCATCTCTGTGACCACTTAATGGAACTGATAAGACACCATTCTAAAATAAATATCTTAACATTAGGACATGAAATGCAAGTTGCCCACTAATAACTAGCTTCTGCAGACCTGTCACACTGCACTCAAGAAAATCAAGAATATTCTTCATTTAACATCTCAGTGAATCAGTCGTGGTGATTGGCCACATCTATGTGGACAGACTGCTGGACTGAAATGGAGACGATGCTGGTTTCACTTCCAGCCCTGATTGGCATAGCATTCCTTTGTCTCTGTCACCCTGTTAGCTGGGATAATTATGCTGACCTTTACAAAACCCCTGAAAACTCCACAGTTAAAAACTTTAACATGTAAATATAAATAATAACAATCATGTAACAAGCTGCAGTTGTCAACTCATCACATGGAAGCAAGAATCTGATTCTTCTATTAGCAAACAATATTCAGTTCTTCCAGCAACATTAGCTTCCTAAAATTTCCATCAGCATTACGATGGCAGTGTTATACTAAGACGTACTGAAGAACCTGACTACCATTCTAAAGATTTTCCAAACTTAAGAACAATGTTGTTTTGAAGATGTTTTCACTGAAAATTTCCCTGATAAGCATAGATACTTTTGACTAACTTCAAGCTCAGATGTTTTCCCAAATCTGCAGCTTGAATTGTTGCAATGGCTCTGTTCTAAAACCAGGCTGCAGCACTTCGCAAATACATTTTGCTGTGATACCCATCAACCTTTCTCTCTCTCCTTACAGTTTGGCTGGTCAACAAGGGCATTATTTTCATCATCACCAGTTAAGCCACAGATTTCTCCTCATTTATCCACACCTATGCATTGCTTTCTTCCTTTCTCTGCACAATGCCCTTAATCACTTGATATGTTTGGATGTGCACGTTCTTCTTCCATCTTGTGCTACTTACAAATGAAAAAAAGAGACAGGATTTGATAAAAAATTAAGCTACTTACCAACTACTGCCAGATTATGCTCTGAGCCACATGCAATCTGAAAAAGAATTATGAATGAATCAGAAAAAATTTCCTTACCAGTACCGACACAACCACAGTTATGACAGGAAATTAAAAATTAACCTGAAACAAACAGCCACAGATTGTAGGACGTAAAAATCAAGGCTGAAGTACTCTTAAAGGAAATTCTATTAAAAGGCTCCCTTAAGGGCTAAAGGGCTTAGGGACAGGGTAGTATGTTTGCTTTGTTAGTAAACAGCCATTTCACTTTCAAGACCCGGTCACCAGTGACATTTCAAACCTTGTGAGCAAAGCTAGCCACGACACTGCAAAAACATCACACCCTTAACATCCGCTGGAATCAACAGGACTATTCACGGGCACAGAGGAAACACAGATGAAGCCTTGGCAGTGAGAGGCACACAGAGACAACTGGGAATGAAAAAGGCAATGAGCATCTCCATTTCTCTCATCTGCAATGTTTTTCCACAAGATCCCTGTAGAACCGCACAAAGTATACAGGCCCACTGATGTAAAGCCGAAGTGATCCTATCCCTACAGCCACCTATCTGCAATGGAAAAATAGATAGAATTGAACTCTTCTACTAGGAGCGGGTTGTTTTAATTGGTAAATGCTGCGGAGAAAAATAAACCAATGCAAACATTTTATCCCAATCTCATTAGTGATGGAAATCTGTTATGAATGTCTTTTGAAAGCAAACTCAGCGTTCAGTGCATTTTTCTTTCTTCTTTGCAGCTGCTGTGAATGTGTCAGATGTTTAAGCTGCTTTAGCATGCATCCCGCTGTATCACTCACTGGGCTTTCTCTCAAATCCATCACGAACAATGGTAACACAAACACCTAGAGCAGCCACTGCCCTGCTGCAAGGACTTGTCTCTCCCATTGAGTTCTTTTGCAAAGCCACTACTGACATAAATGTCTGACATAATACGGACATCACCTTATACAAGGTTACTCTACTGCACACCCTCAAGCTTAAAAAAAAAAAAAAAGGCAATCCTCTCAAAAGCCTGTATCCAGTTCATTGCCTTGCATCTGGCTGCCAATCACAAACACTACTGAGCTGGAAAAAATTAATTACCATGTTCTCTTTCTTGAAAGTAGATTTGCAGTTTTAAAATACAAAATAGAAATATATACCAAGTTATGAAATACAAAATAGAAGTACTTGCCACCTAAATTATATATAGTGTTGCACGTGCCTAACTACAGCTTCTACTGCCAAAGAAACTACTGTGATCACCTGAATGCCTGCGTAACAGGAAACCAGAGGTGAACCAAACAGTCCTTGAGCTCAGCTCCTCATGCTTGGACGTTGGTTGGAAAAGAGTGAGCCAAGACCGACACACAGGCCAGCCTGAGCGACCGTGCTGCCCACAAGCACTGCGGTCGCTACTACCCACTATGCACCCGCACCACAGCTGGGACATGGAAACATTTGGTCAGTGACATCTTCATATGGCAGTGGCAAGGAAGATAAAGTGTCTCTTTAGGTTTGGAGGTGCCAAGAAATCAAATAATCTGGGAAGAGGGAGCAAGAAAACGCAATGCTGGTCACAGCATACTTTCAGAAAACTCAAGACAAAGCAGCAGAAAAGCAATGTTTCTGCAAGAGCACTAGCAGGGCAGCATCAAGCCTTCTGTCCCGCAGCATTACGGACATGAAAGCTTTAAGTCCTGGCTGTTAAAGCACATAAATCATCACCTGCTTCCACAGCCCCACCATGCAGCAGCAGGGTTGGTTCCCAGTGCCTGGTCTCCGGCAAACACTCCCCACTGATGCCTCTGCAGTGTGAAGGCCGATGCCATGGCAACAAGATCCACACGTGGAAATGCACGTGAGGGCTTTCCAGCAACCGGCAAGTTCTGCACCTTCGCTGAATGCTGAGAACTGGAGGTACTGAAGCTGCTGCTAATAAAGAGCAGAGTTAATTCCATCCGAGATGTGAGTAACCCTACCTCAGCTACTTCCCTAGGAAATATGCTGAATGCAGGTGCTGATTCAAAAGCATTTGTACAAAAGAGCTGCTCGGGCTGGTTCAAACTTACTGCCAGGATGCCCTTCAAAAATGCTGCACAAAGAAGAGCTGGTGACCCCAAGCAGCTTTGTATGATGCCACCAGGCAGCCAACTCGCGAGGCTGTGTGGAGCCATCTTAAGAGCACAGCCTGAGCCAGGACTGCTGCACTGCAAACCACTGACCACAAGTGCTGCTTGCACCCCTTTGGGCTGGGTAAGAGCCACATGAGTGGAAGTGCCAGCTTAGCCAGCTATGCTGGGAATTGAGCAGAACGGCGAGCTGCTGAGGGCAGTGCCCTGGATTCAGCTTCGGTGGCCCAGAGCAGGGGATGCCATGGAGACGCAGCACTGCCCTCCAGGGAGGAGCTTGCTGCCTCCACGCCGGGAGTATGATGCCCACCGCCTCTGAGTGACACCTCCTGACAGCATGGCACAGCTTCACAAGAGCCCCCCAAAAAGACAACGCACCCCTAAAGGACACTCTGACATTAGCTGTCTCAAATGGCAGCCTCATCCAGCATCTACCTGCAGGATTCCTGCTGGCCTCTGACGGGACTGTATCACAGAGGTGAATCAAGGTTGCTGCTGCTTACAGAGTGGTGCTGCCTCACGTATTTTCTTTTTTAAATAATAGGCTTTAAAATGTGACACCCCCTTTCCCTCACGACCACCCACAACAGTCAGCCAAGAACACAGTTTGTTGGTACAAGAGCAGCCAGCTGGAGAACAGCGTTGCCACACAGATGTTTTATGCTGGTATCGGATGTAACAAGCTTTGCAGTCAGAACAGGTCACTAGGAGAAGCCTGGTATTTACTGCAGCAGCCATAATTTTCTGGCTACTTCTCTTCTGTCCCCACCCCCAGCATGCTGCAGGGAAATTAAATTCCAATAGACATCTGCGTGCTCCCAGTGGACAGATAAATACATTCAAGGATACTTACAAACACACCACAGTGCTTTCTAACTGGGCAATATTTCTATGTTCTGTTTTAATTGAAAAAAAAAAAAAAACACTAATCTTACAGCTAAATCAGAAGGACTGCTAGCAAGCAAAGCATTCCACAAGCCGAAGTAACATGACGCCCCACACAGCAACAATTTATATTAAAATTTCTCCTCTATTTAGAGGAAAATTTGAGAAAAGCTGTGTGAGGAGAGGGTCATCTCCACATAAATGATCTCAAAGAGCTTTATAAATGCCTGTGAGGCAGGCAAAGAATGCTTAGGGACCATTTTACTCAGAACTCAGTTACCTCGTTATCCGTGCCCTTTCAACCATACATAAATTGTTCGTTTCTTCCTTTAAACTGGGTGTGTTAGCAAGCTGTTTTCTACTCAGTGATGGCTGCAGTTCAGCTCCATCCATCCACCATCCAGATGAACAAACGTGGTGAAGAGCAACCAAGGGCCCAGCGTTTTCGTGCTCATGAAGAGTCAGGCCTTAAGCTGCATGGATGGCGAGCCCAGACCTAGCACAGCGACCACTAACGCTGGGCACGACCCCACCGTCTTTCTGCAGCCTGGAGGCACGCCAGTGACCCATCCCTAACCAGTGACCTGACGGAATGCAAAAGCAGTGGGTGGTACACAAAGCCGACAACGTCATTTCTCTTGTAAGATCAAAATTTTTGTGTACACAGTAAAAAACTTTAAAGATTCCCACACATATATATACATTATGTATTTATATATACATTTATATAAAAATCAAAAGTCTGCCTTCACAAACACATTCCTGAAGATTAGGAAGAGCAGGTTATCAACTCAGGAACATGCTTTCAGGAAAGAAAGTTCAGGGGAGACCTCAGGGTAACCACACAGCACCTCCTTCTCATACCCTGGACACAGATCTTGTTTCAACATAGCCATCCTGTTTCCCATTGCTCCCTGCCAGGCCTACAAGGGAAGGAAGCACTGTTCTCTCCTCTGGGAAGAAGCATGCAAACTCACGATGCCATTTGGACATAAAATCTCCCACTGATTTCAAAAGGTAATTAAGAAACAAAATACCCTTTGTTAGCCGTCCCCAAGGAACTTCTGAGTACTCTAACAAAACAAGCCAGACAAAGCATATCAAATCCAAGTTTCAGGTTGGTATCTTGACCACGTGGCTATTGTGGCTGTCTTTCTGCATGGCCAGGGCTCAGACTGAGCACCCACTGAGCAACCCTTTGGGTGTGAGCTGCAGGAGAGCCAGCCTGGAGCTGCAGCCAAGGGGAAGGAGCAGGATGGGGGCTGCAAGGACAAGGGGAGCCAGACTCCCAAGGGACACTGAAGAAGGAAAATCCACAAGCACTCAGCAAAAACCATCTCAACACCCCTTACTTTTGGTTCACTGCCCTACCCATGCAGGTTAATTACCTACAAGGCAATTATTTCCCAAACATTCAAGAGCATGAAGGCCTCTATCACTTCTCTGAGAGAAGAGCACAACATACAAAGTTGGTTTCTAAGGCGGAACGAAGATACAATGTTTAAGGAGCCAAATTCTATCCATTCCTAACCTTTAGCTGTGCAAAAGCATAGCTGTCTTTAGAGAGGGGCAAGGGAAAGAAACCATGAAAAGGCCATTCACGGAAGTACTTAAAAGGAGTCTATATGGGCCTTCAGCTACAGCATCCCACATCTTTCAATGAATCCCACTGTAAAGCAATTGTCAGGGCCAGAAAGCAGCAAGTTTTATTCCTCCTGGGATGAGAAGTCCTAAGGGACAGAGCTGAGGTGACAGAGCCTGCAGCTAGCTCAGCGCTTACATAACACAGAGGGATCCTTCTCTCCGGCACTGTTCTTCCATGCCCTTGATCCATAGATTGTAACAATGATTTGTACTCTTTGACACACTGCCTGGCAACATTTGCATGCAGAATTCTACTGATGTGAAATAAAATAAAATAAAATGAGGCTAATTAGCAAAGCTGTCCTGCTCCCAATGATCCTTCACGAGGAACTCTGTGTTCCTCTTCTGGATCATTTGACTCCTGATGGATAAGGAAGCAGCTTGCTAATCTAGTCACACTCCTTGGCGAGCACAAAGCCAAGTGCAGCTGGATACAGCAGGCTGCTGGCAAACCAGCACATCCTTACCTAGAGCAGCACACCAAACTTGCAGTTGGCTGTGTCAGTTGAAGATGCCTGATATCTCAGTGGTTTACAGCTCACTAGACATTTTTCATTTGCCATCCCTCTCATCTTGTTCTTAAGGTGAATTTTTTGTTGTGTGGCTGGTTTTTTGTTTATATATATATACACATAATTATATAAATATATTCTATATATGAATAATGAATAGTCTATGTTCTAAAATTCCATTACAGCAAGAAGGCTCACAACAAAATTTCAGCTGAAGCCTGCATACAGATGTCCAGAAGAGAACGCTGTGTTGCAGACACACCTGACCAGCAGCCCAGAAGCAGACCTCTGAAAGTGTGGAGGAAACCAGGCAGCATCAAGACATTGGCAAGATGCAGTCATCTTTCCAAAGACCTTACAGCTCTTTACAGCTTCTGGAGCTATGGTCTATGCCTCCTCCCCGGCTGAAAATGAATCACCAGCCTGCCTTACCTGTGCTCGAGACACAAAATGCAAAGTGCAGCATTTCTATTGCTTCTTCACCCTCTGTTTCAGAGCCCCAGTTCCATTTGTTCAATATCCTGCCCAGCCAGACACCTCACAGCCTCCAAAAAGCCAGCTGAATAGACCCAAGATCTTGCCTTTACATCCCCCATGCCTTAAATCACACACGTATACATGTCTCTGCACGCAGAGCCTCTCTATGAACAAACCATACACAAGAAACACCGACTCACTGAGTACTGCAACTTCTAGGAACAGGTTCTTGTGGATAACACAGTGCAGTTGGACTTCTTCAATACGGTTGGTGCTACTTGAGTCTCCAGTGCTTGCAGGAGATGGAAACTGTTATAATTCCAAAGGAAAAAAAAAAAAATCTGTTTCTTAGTTTTAGGTAGGAAGCCCCATGCGCTACAGAGAGCGGTTAGACTGGATGAAATAAAAGGTGGAAAGGAAAACTTTAATTGTTAAAACAACTAGCATTTCCACTGCACCTTCCCATCATGCCATCCCCCACACGTCCCCACAGAGTCTACTTGTGAGGCAAGCAAGCGCATACTGAGTAACTTATATATATATTGCTTGTATCAAGCTGAGGAGCGATGGATTGAGATGTCAAGTAAGGTCCGTATCCACTAACAAGAAAACCTCCACATCAGACAACACTAGGGTAATAGAAAACCTGCTAGGATCTCAGCAGAAACACCCAGTGGGGTTAGGTTTGAGCAGAATGACAAAAATGTAGCCAAGAAAAGTGTGATAAAAATCTTTCCAAGTCAAAAAGGTCAGTTGGCTCTTCTCCAACACCTTTAGATTTTCTAATTAGTTCTGATATCCTTCTTCAGGCAGTTCCCTTCCCTCCTCAGGGCTCACAAAGCATTAGCATCTTTCATTCCAGGAAAACCAAGCTCCTTCACCTCCCTACCTCTCAGACTCATTAAGCTTCCACAAGTCCTTCAAAATTTTCCTTTTATTGCAATCAAGACCTGAGCCACAAACTAATTTTTGCTTATCATCCCATCCTTTTTAAAACGAATCTAGTCATGATCACTCAACCCCACTTTGTTTCCTGTGACCAGATTCCATTCAGTTCTTCATTATTTTGTGAAAATTCAAAACATTTCAGATAGATACAGAAACTGCCAAGCACATCAGCCCGGACTGTTAATGTATACGTATTCCCAGACCTCTGCACAACACAAAACCCCCCTAAGCCAAATTCCTCACTGACATTACAGACATCTCTATCCACATCCAAGTAGGAAGGCGGGGAAGATAGTCTTCAGCAGATGCAGTCTTTCCCAAGGTAACCTCACCATTTTTTGTCAAAGTGATTTTTATTTACATTGTTTCATCCACACAATTGCTTCCCAGCTCCTTATATTCTCAGTGTTCCTCTCCTAATTTAAATGAGGCACAAAGAATAATTCATAACAATCTGTTCAAAGCTTGGAGACTGCAACTAGTTTACTCCTTATTGAAGCTATAAACACCACTTCACAGAAGAACCAGAAGAAGCCAAGAAGGCAGGAACAAGGCATTTCAAAACCACTTCATGCAGTGACCTGACTACACCATCAATAAACATCTCCTTCCCACCAGATTATTCTGATGTTTTCAGGTCAAGAATTGTAGCTCACAGCATGCCAAAAGCAACTTGGCATCTGTCTTTTCCTCCGATGCTATTACGTGCAAACAGCAAAGATGTTCATTCTAACATGTAAATCTCATTACCTATCCGAATGTGCTAATTTCTTGTACTGTGAACTTAATGAAATGAACAGTTCTATTAAACAGTGATTGCAGGCAAACACTGTCAAAGTATGTATCATTATCCAACTTCCTATATGCTTCCAATACAAGTCACAACAGCAAGTGTTATTTGGCACCAAAACATCAAATTCTACTTCCACAAAGGACCCTGGAAGTAGCTGTTTATGTATAACTGCAGGTTGAAGTTTTCCAAAAGGATCTCAGCTCCACATCTCACAGTCCCTCACTTGCAATATATTTGGAATCTTTTATGCATATTTCCATGAAGCTGGTTAAGAATCGTAGAGCCATGAAAAGCACTTATCGTGGGAACTCTGCTCTCCCCTGAGCGCAGCATTACTGCCAGCAGTCTCACTGCCCTTCTGCATAACAATGCAGAGACCTTGGCGCACACAGCTTGCAAGGTTACACAGTGGTGCACAGCCTTGCATTTTTGTACAACTAAAAGGAAAACCAGCACTTTTTCTAAAGTTCATACCCTCAAACAACTGACTTTGGGTATTCAGAATAGGCAGACGCAGTCCCTAGAGGGTCCCCCTTGCTGGAACCCAGTGCTGGTGGTGGCTCTGGCTGGCACTGTATGTCCTCAAGCCAGATGCTGTCACTCGGCCAGCCCTGCAGCTGAGAGCAGTAGCCCCACCACTGCAAGGTCTGACTTTTTCCATCCCCATCACTTTTCTAGTACGTGGCTTTCTGGAACCTCCCTACAGCAGCTGCTTCTTTTATATGCTTTTCAGCTACAATATCCTTCGTTTAGAATTGCATCCTCAACACCAGACAGCACTAACAAGAGCATATTATTAGCACAAAGGAACTCCACTCTCATTTTAAATGGCAGAAGCTTTTTTGCTTCTTCCAACACTAAATCCAAGTTTATTATAGCACTGTCAATATCTTGGTTCTTCAACACCCAGCATTAGGATGTGGGAGGCCTAATTTCCAGCGGAATTGCTAAATGATCAAGGAAGCTCTCAAGCACAACCAAACTGACCTCTCGTCTCACCGCTAGTCCTGCTGACCTCAGTGAGCACTGCTGCTTGCACAAACTGGATGTGAACAACTACACTCACTGAGAAGATTAAAAAACTATTTTATCTCCAAGATATCTGATGTTCTTGGAAATAAATGAGGAGGTTACTGGAAGTACAGAATCACCACCGTGTAAAATCAGTTGAAGTGTGTATCATTGGACCCCATTCTTTTGGGAAACGCATTATTTAAGATAACCATCAGCTGCTCAATGCAGATCTTTGCCTCATTCCCTGCAATCCTCACTGCATACCACTTCCCCACGTGCACATACACAACTACAAGTGTTACCCTCAACTTAATTTGTAGTCAAAAAAATTACTAGCATGTTAAGAACCCATCTGTAAATATAACAAAAATAAACACAGGGACAAAAAAAAAGTTTTTTGTATACCAACTAAACTCAACATGGAGAGAATTTCCTTGGTTCATTTATTTTCCAGCAGAGCTACAGGCATGCTGCTTCTGTAAGGCTTAGCCTTGTATAAACACATCAAGCCATGAATTTTGCTGACTGTCCGCTCCTTTACCTCTCCACATAAATGGTGCTTATGCCTTTAGGGTGTCATATAACTAACTTATCTGCTCCCAGCTGTTGGATTCTCTGGTTTTGCAGCACATAGTAACAGTACAGCTCCCTGAAGCAAACTTTCCGGAAATAAATATGAACTTGCTAAGACTGCAATTCAAAGATTAATAGAAAAGCTCTTCCAGATAAATAAGGATACTGCTTATAGTGATCTAAAGAGAGGCTGAGGCCTTAATGCAAGTCACAAAAAGAGAATGTGGGAAAGAAAACATGTCTGAAGTGACTCTACACAGCTGATGAAATAGCATTTTTTTTTTATTAAGGAGCAGATTTAACAGTAAGCCATCAAAATTTCTCCTTGAACATTTTTGCTAAGACTACAGGCAGAGCATGCTGTCTGAAAGCCATGTGGCATGTTAGCATGAGAAAACAGCTGTGCAAGAGAAGACAAAAGAACCTGTGACTACAGGAAAACAAGACAACATGTTCCTACCCAAAATCTCACGTGATAACGCTTCGCTCAGTTATCCATGGCCCATGGCTGAGAATGGATATCATCCAACAGCAAACATCTGCAGTTGATGCCAAAGAAGCACTAAGCACTCACGGTCAATCTTTTGAAGCCTCCACAGGCTAAATAAAGGTCTTCATTTCTTGGGAGCAAATGCTTTCTTGATTAAGAAGCCACCTGATGAGATGCAACTGCAGAGCTATAAGCATAAAGGCTTTTACCAGTTAGAGAATGAACTGTCTATAGCACTGGAAGCATAAGGAACTGAGAACACCCTTGCTCCAGATAGCTCACTCCCATGAGTCAGGCTGCTTCCACTACAATATAAAGTACTGCCAGGGATAACACCCCACAACGAGTAGTCTGAGAAACGCGAACCCCAAACTTCCAAAGAACTGTGGTAATGACAGCCTAACTGAATTTCAAAAAATGGCATTTCAGCAGAGACAACCAGAAAATATTTTTCTTCTTTATGAGACACTAACAAAACTCAAAAGGCAACACGATCTTACAAACTGAATCAGACTAATACCACAAAATATCCACATTTTTACATTTTATTTGACCTATGTGGTTAATTCTATTGTAACACTACTACATAATGATGCCGTGAACCATACTAAGTAAGTATCTTCATTTGGGAACTGCAGCTCACCACAATCATATTCTGGTTTTGCTATTGCTGTTACAGATGGATTGCATTTGACTGCAAAAGACTTATGCACAATAATTATTTCTCTCTTACTTCTAAATACTGCCACAGATAAAGCTATACCTTCTGGAATGAAAGATAGCTTTAATACAACAAATTTTTAAAGGCTCTCATTGCTCACATGCACTAGCACATGGTCTGCAAATACTTGTAATTTATGATGCGGTAATCCTCATTTGGTTTTTGAGCATGGGTCCTACTTTCCACCTAATGGAGTGCCACGCACTGTCTGTGTTAAGGACATCACACACACATTGTTGAAAACAGCCTACAAAGGAAGCAGGATAGACAGTGAAGGTTCTGCAACATTAATTCATTTAGAAATCTTGAAACTTAAGATAGCTGTGAGTGAATCAAAACTCCAGAAGCAGCCAATAAAAGTCAATAAACAGGCAAAACTGTGACA
>JAACYQ010019932.1:0-17697 GCA_011075105.1 Heteronetta atricapilla
AGCAGTGCGATAAAGAAGCATAGTAAGAGCCACAGTCAGGCAGGAAGTAACTAGAGGTGCTTTATGTGATGTTGCTATATTTGCAAAACTCCAGGGGTTGTAAACTTGTGATTTTGAGGCCATTCTCAACTGTCTAAGCTTTGTGGTAGTGGTAGGACAGAAGGCTGAACTGAAGAAAATGTAGAGGGTGCTGTGTGGCGGTGGATTGCTAGGAAATATTCTGTTACCTTCACCCCTATTATGTAAGGGATGTGAACATGTTTTAGGTGACTTGCTGCTGTATGTATCCCGCTGCAGACTGCTGAGTTTACAGAACAGGAGGAAACTACAACTACAGCTGTGTGACCATGGAGAATCTTGACTGACATCGTATACTGTTGTGTGTAGCATTTACTTAAGGGGCTGTTGGGAAGACTTTCTTTCAAATGTTCTCAATGCTGCCTTTTGTTTTCCTAGTTCTCTCAACTCCTGTACGGTAAGTTTTCCACAGGAATGACCCAAAATACATGGGTCATCTGTTACCCCTTCCTTCCAAATGGCAGTGAGCCAGTGAATGGTTGCGATGAAGTCAGCTGGGATGAAGCGAATATACGCAGTTAAGGAGTTGAAGTGCCTTTTGGAATTGGGACCCCATACTCAGAATATGAAGACCAAGGTCTTAGGAAGCATCGTTACAATCTTAAAGAACGGGAAAAACCTTTCCAACGTTGCATGCTTCTTTCTCATAAGCTGTAGAAATGCCTCTTGCCTTTTATGCCCTTTTACTGTATGGAGTCTGGTACCAAATATCTCCTTTTTTCTGATGCCTCAGCCCCTTCCATGGTTGATGTACTCTGTCTAGTTGACTCATCACTGTGTATGTTTTCTTGACTTCTAATTAAAATCTGTTCTGTTCTAATATTAGACCAACACTCCTTGTTATATCACCCTTCATTCTTGAGTAATTCATCTTGCAACCTCCTTACACTGTATGACTAATGTCTTTCTCAAATATTCTTAGAACATTTTAAAATACCATCTATATTATAAGCAGCACAGTAGCAATACCTCTCGTTACGATTGCTTAACGCTTTCTGTCATAACTCAGTGCTTTCTTTTGCTTAGGATTTTGACAAGACTTTAACCTTTTTGGCTGGAATTTTCCATGCATTGGTATTGGGCTCAGTCTGAAATTTCCACTTCAGACTGAGATTTTTTTGTTTGCTGAAAATATAATCAGTATTTCATAGGCAATATACTTCTAAATCAACTTCTGTTAGGTTCTCTTGCAGTAAAGATAGATTTTTTTTTTAAGGATCCCTAGGCAGATACGTTCTGCTGAGAAGTAGGAATGATCAACCTAGCAGAAGGCTCAGGATAGGAGGGGGAATGCTCACCACAGGGGCGGGTCTGGGAGATGAATTTCTGCTCATTAGAAGTGAGAACTAAATTGATGAGAAATAAGAAAGGAATTGGTTGCTTACCTCATATTTGGGCATTCAAGAATCTCTGCCTAAAAGCAAAAAATCAATTTATCTGTTTTAAAAATTGTAATGGATATTCTCCATGTTTGCCTACTAATAACCACCTGAAACATGTTTCTTTCTCTCGGTGGCAAAATAGGACAAAACAAAATTATTACCTTTATTTCTGTTGGTAAACAGTGTTGGGGGACCTATTCACACCTAAAGGCTCTGCTTGGTGTTGTGTGTATAATTATTTCTGTGCTTGCTTGTCCAGTTAAAGGAAATGGAATTTGTGCATGGGAGGTGTTCTGCTGTAGCTAAGCACTCCTGCTGTCTGTTCCCAGTCCTTCCGATATACTCTTCCAATATGCTTGTGCTCTTTATTTCCACCAGATTTGCTGGAATAATTTGCAATAATAGAGATGAGCTTGCTTCAAGGCTTTTATAAGGAGTAAAACTACCAGGATCACAATGCTTGCAGTTCTGTTGCTTACATTTAAACATGTTTGAGAATTCAGTGTAGCACCTCAAAAACTGATAGAATAATAGAATTGCAGTAAACCATAAGGGGACCGAAGTATATAGTGCAGTTGGGGGAAAACACAAAAGAAAAAAGACCAACTTATACAGAGCATGGCACATGGGGGAGACACCATGAAGGGTGCTTTTCCAGTCATTGCTGATAAAGGTACACAGAACAACTGATAGCAACTTAATCCTGCTGAGAAGAGAGATGGTTTCTGAGAAGTAAAAAACAACGTGGAAAGAGCATTTTGTGGCACATGATGTATATGCTAGCCCTTGATTCATAAGGGAGGTTACACGGGTAGTTTAGTCTGGCTTCAGAGTAGGTGCTTGTGGTGTTTTACTCTGACCCTGCAGTTGGCTGTGGACCACCACTCCTCTGCACCTTTCACAGGCCCGTGGCAGAGGGGAGCAGAATTGCCTCCTTTGCACAGAACTTGGTCTAGCAACTCTTGGGTAAGGCAGTGATCATGCCTGCTGGTTCCTGGTATCTGCTGGTGGCCTTCAGTGCAGGAAAATTATTTCCTCAGTGAGTCACTGGTCAAGTGTGTCTTGGGATTTAGGTGGCTGCCTTCTGAATCCACAGACACCAGCAGCAGATGACTTCAGAGAAGGTGGAGCAGTTTTCTGTGATGATGCAAAGGATCTCTTTTGTTCTGTGTGTGGCTGGAGTTTCTCTGTGTGTGTTGGTCCAGCTGGAAAACCAGATTTGCTTTTGGGAAAGTTTTTTTCCCCAAGAGTCACACTTAAGAGGGACCACTACAGGATAGTGCTGTCATCTGCATGGGAGGATCTGGGTGTCATCAAACGCAAAACTTGCCTTTCCAGAGGCACTGCAGGTTGCTGATGTTTTTCCCTGCTGCACTAACTGTGTTTGGCTTCTGAGAGTTGAAATGTTTTATTTGAAGTGTGGTCTTTGAGGTCAGTGCAGCAATGTCTGGGTAGGGCTTGAGAGCCTGTATCATGTTAACAGTCAAAATAGATGCTACAGAAGTTCTTTCTGGTTTTCAATTCCATAAAACTCAGCTTCAGTTCCTCTAGTTGATACAAAATAGAGCAGCTTGCTATTCTGCTTGTAGTCTGCTTGCAGGGTCCTGAGTAGGTACAGTGATCCGGTCTGATGTAAAAGCCTTTGAGGCTCAGTTTGCATTTCCATTTGCAGTAGAGCTCATTGATAAACGAGCATTTATGCGACATTTTTGCAGCAGCAGGTATTTTTCTGGCAGAGATACATGCAAATTGTAAAATACACTACAGGCGAAGCAAGCATTTTTTAAACTACAAACTGTTTTTCTAATCTCTGTAGCGTATACTGGCTTTTTTTCTTAATGAAACCTGTTTTAATGCTTTAACCTGACAAAATGAAGCCACTGTGCTAAAAGACCTCTCCTGTACTGAAAGAAATATGTGATTGGTTTCAGCTTTTCCCTGAAGTGTGAGGCATCTCCAAAGGCAGAAAATCCTCATGCCCTTGAAAGAAAAGGACAACTAATTTTATCCCTTAATTATTTCAGGGGAAGTATTATCAGTGAACTGAGAGAATGAATCTGAAAAGAAGTTCCAAAGATATGTGTAAAAGATACCACTGCTAGGAGATTTCCAGCGAAGATGTGTGTTACTTCTTCTGTGTTTAAATACACAAGTTAGAGATTTCCAGTTTGAGATGCATTATCAACTTAAAGCCCCCTAAGCAGCAGTGACTAGTTGTGTCCCCTTCAGGACAGTTTAACAGCAACCAAAAGAAAAGGGAGGTGTTTAGGTTCCCAAAGGTTTGTGTTACGGCATGCTAAGAAAACCCTCTGTTGTTGTGTTTGGGCACTCTGCACATCCACACTGGGAGAAGTGAGTGTTAAAGCTGGCTTACTTGGCTTCTCACAGATATGAGAAAAAGGAAAATGAGATCATTTAGCTTGATAATTTCAGTTCTGGAGAGAAGTTCAATGCTTGGCTGAAGCTCACACATCTCTAGGGGTCATTGCTGGCTTCCTTCTGGGCTGTAATTTGGGTTGCTGCTTCTAGTCAAAAGTCAGCTGAGAACACCCAGTTGATGCTGTGTTTGTGTAACTCAGTAAGAAAATCAAACTTACAATGATTTTTTTTGGGGGGGGCAGAGGAACAGAAAGTAAAAAGCATTGCTTTATGGGTATTGTTCGTACTGGAGGATGGACTTGTGGGTGTCAGTCCTACAGCAGTGAGCACCTTTATAATCGGGAGAGGAGGATGGTTCAAATACTGCTGACTTCATTTAAAGCTGTTTTTCCTTGGCCAACGTGATTCCTGTGGGAACAAACGGGTGTGTTTCCAATGCTTAATGACATCTGTGGTGGTGTTCCTGACTAACCAGTTGCTGTCCTGAGGGCTGTTTGTTTGTTGCTGTTTGAGGGCTGTTCAGCAGAAGTTGTCACAGAAGGCAGCTTCTGTCGGGAAAATGTCAAATGTTAAATAAAGGACATGGGATGGATGTCTTTATGGCAAATACTGGGAAGGAGAACAATCTTGTATGTTTCAGAATGAGCTGTTTTGTCTGTGTTGCTGTCAAGCTAGAAACATGCCCTTTATATAAGTAACATGTATATATAGTGCATGCAGTATATATGGCTTACACAGCTTTACTGACATGGTTCATTTACAGCCCAGGCCACCCTGCAGATGGCCTTTATGTTAGGAAGTTAATGAGGTTGAAAAAACTGAATTAAAGGACATCTTAATATTCCCTTTAGGTTGCCTCAGTGTACTTTTCCTTATGCTCCCAAAAGCAAAGAAGTTTTCATTTAAGAAGTGAATAAATTTTCACTTCTTGAAGCTTTAGATAAGATGCATTAAGAAGTGGTGGTCTAGTTTTGAAATAGCATCCAGATGTTCCAAGAACCTAGTGGATAACTAATCTTGAGATGTTTTGCATTTAGAAACTGGGAAGGTGTTCACCTGGGGCAGAGCGGACTATGGGCAACTTGGAAGACCCACGGTGGTTCCCAACAGACAGGAGGCAAGCACAGCATCTGAACAACACTTGGAGCTGTTATGTAACATCCCTATTTCCGTGCCTTGCCTAAATGGAGCATCTCAGGTAATGAAGGAAATTACCATTTTTCCAGTTTTTTCTTGGGTGCATTAAGATAATCAGAACAATTTCCTAATAGAAGCCTCTCAAATGCTGCAGCACAAGCCCTTGCTGCTCTTCCTGTAAGCTCAGAAGTTAATATGATTCAATTATTTCAGATTTCTTTAAGAGGCTTTTGCATTAAGAAACTGATTTTTTCCATGGTGGAACCAGACTTACCATTAGCAAAAGATGCCAAATTCCTTCAGATATAAATTCATACAGGAGATAGCCGCAACTTAAATAAAGTCTGGCAGATGAGGGGGGACCTTGCCCAGCTGAGGCACTACTTCTGTCTGAAGCCCTCTGTCACAGTTTAGCTAATGGCTTTTCTCTAGCTGATAGAAGCTGTGATGTTATCTATCTCAGGCTGCCTAAGCAATCATGAATATTTCTCTACCTTGTAACGTCTTTGAGTGGTATTGGAAATTTTCTTTTTGTGTGGCTAATTTGAGGCAAAATGATATATCCACAACCACAAAGATGATCAGAAAGAAAACATCACACAAGGACTCAACGTTTTTTTTTTCCTTTCATCTGCAATTCACAACTTGTATTGCTGACAAACTCCACTTTGCCTTGTTAGCATCCAAGAAGCAGCAGGTGGCAATTGGCCTGTTGGAACGCAATGTGCAGGTCCCATCTGGGTAAATGACCCGTGGAAAGGTATATGTCTTCCTGTGGGGCAGCTGGCATGTGAGGAGTGGGCAGAGGCTGACAGCTTCAGCTGCAGTGTATGCACTGCATCTCAGCCTCTTGATTGTCTTTCGTAACGAGACTTCGTTTAGGAGAGTCAGCCTCTGCCCTTTCCCATCACCAGTGTAGTTCTGTGGATGTGTGCACTCACAGGTAACAAGTGGAGCCTTAGAGTCCAGGATACTGCAGTAACAAATAACTTGTTTAGTCGGTGTTGACTCCAGGGAGTCTCAAACACCTGTCTGATTTGTTTTGAGATGGTTGTCCCTGCTTTTGTCACCGGATGTGTATAGAGAACACTGGTGTTAAATCTGTTTTGTGCTGTTACTGATTTATGCTTTGGGCAATGCCCAAAGTGTGTAGTCCTGTTGTACAGTACAAAGTCAGGGCAGCCATAGCTTTTGCCCAGGGGAACATGAAGGTGAAGGACAGAGATGTAATCAGATACATTATTTGAAAAGGAAGAGTAAAAACAATCTCATCTTCATTCTGCTGCCCTTAGCACTGTTCCTTCTTACAGACCTATGAGAGACCTGATCTGAGTGAATAGCAATGGCAGTATTCTGGAGCAGCCATTGTTCTTTGCAGAGCTAACAGTATGAAGATGATTAACAAGTGTGTGATCAAGAGCTAGCTCCTCTCAGGGTACAAATGATGCTGTGTTGATGAGAAAAGGAAAAAGCAGATAATAAGAGCCTAAATTACTTCAAGGTTACAAAATAACGTCAGTGCTAGAATTTAGACTTAAAGTTGGGTTAAGTTGCAGCACATAGGTTGTGTAAATGAAAACCAGCTCACACTCGACACACGAACTATCCTTTTTTCCATTTGTTGGTATATGGAGACGAGGTTTGATTTAAGAGCTGAGTCAAAATGAATACAGAGAGGATGAGTTCTTTTGTGTGTTTACCCTTAATTATCAACTCCAATTTGCACTTCGATACAGAAAGCCAATTTAATAATAGTTGAGGCTTACAACTAATGATTTTTATCCACAGACAGTTTTTATAAATCATTTGTAATGATTGAACCAAATTTTTGGCCAAGCTGTGGTCTGTTGATTGCCTCTGCACTGGGGTTAATACTGTCAAAACCGAAACTGAGAAACTGATCTCCGAATTAGAGGACAATGTATCAGGTACACTAGTTTAAATCTCCTGTGCTGTCCTTTAGGTAACCCCTGGTGCTGTGACTTGTCTCTATCCCCTTGTCTTTCTCCACCAAGGACTGGGGATTCTCCCTTCTTTATGCTGAAATTGGTATAATGTATAATGTCTGTGTGTCTGCCACTCCAAAACTGCTTTTTGAAGTGTTTTGATTGACCTATTCCACTGGGAGTTTGCCTTCATCTCAGAAATTCATTTTGAAACATTGGCCTTGATAAATGAGTGCCTTTTTTTTCCTCTTTCAGTTGAAATGGTGGAAGAACAAAAGCTCGAATTTAAGATAATTATCTACTAATCTGAGCTGCCATCCTAGCAGCTTTAATTGTATGTGGACATAAGGTTCCTGGAGTCTCATGTGTTTAAACTTTTTGAATTACGAGACTGCAGTCCTACTTACTTTTTTTCTCGGTGCTTTGGTGCATAGCCACAATGGAATGGGATGAGACACTGAGAAGAAACTTGAGGCTGTAGCTGAAGTCAGTTGTGTGAGACATTATGCAGGCAGTGCTCTTGTGTTGTGGGACGTCCTTGATTGGACCTCTTCAGAACATCTGACTCATCTGCTGCCTGATGTGTGTTCACATCCACTGCTCTTCAGATGAAAGGACAATTAAATACAAATAGCCTGAAATATGATGAGCCTCTGTATTTAGCAAATGCTACAAAGACCTGGTGTAATGTTTCTTCCTTGTCAAAATGCTTTTCCAAGCCGTTTTGATATTTTTGGTTTTAATAGCTATCATTTTACTGTTTGTGGTATGTTCAGCATGTCATTCACGTCGCAGCAAACGTTTGCTGCAGCAATAAACAGGTGAGAAGTCGTCATTGTGCAGTGCTGAATGTTTCTCTCAAAACTGGTGGAAGGAAGGGCCGCGGTCATTTTGAATGTGAAGCACTGTTCACGTGGAACCATGTTTCCATTGTCTCCTCTCTGTAATTAAAGAAAGCTGTGCTAGATTACAGCTGAGGACAGGGAGCTGGAATTTCAGTTAAGAAATCACAAAAAATTGTGTGTCATGCTGTCATTTTTGGGTATTTGATTTCTTGGGCTTAATTCCCTCTTCACTTTCTCTGTCACCAAGCCTGAATGTTGATGATGAATGTAGGGGGCCAGTTGTGTCAGGAACAAAAATAACCCCTCACCTTGTGTCAACCTCTACCTGCTGTCTTTCTCCTGATCCTGCTGTGGTCTGTACTTCCAGTGTGTACGCTCATCCCGTGCAGTACAGATTGGCATGGATCCTCCAAAGGGTTCCTTTCTTTTTCAAGGAATGCTGTCAGAAGTATGCATGTTCTCTTGGCCCTCTGCAGTCAAAGTAATTGCTACTCTTTTCGCTACCTGTTGCAGTAATGTGGTATTGTTGTTTATTTCAAGCAGTTGAAACATACTTGTTGGTATATTGTTGTTTTTCACTTTTTCCTCCCCACTCTTGTTGCAAGCTGTGAAGCATCTACCTACAAGACAGACAAACCTAAGATATCTGCTGTGATGTTAATTGGTTAGTATTATATGATTGATATATATTAATGTATAAGCCTTGTTATTGCCCTATTATAAAAGTGCAGTAATATGGTGAAATGGAGCTTTTTGATTTAGGAAAATAACTCTTCTTGTACTTCTTGACCTCTCCGAGGTAAAAAATGATTTATCAAAAGAATGAAACAGCAGCCTGCACGTGCTGACAGTCTGTGCTTGATCTGCACGCCCCATGTAAAAGAGTAACACTGTTCTTGTCAGGTCCATGAGCAGGTTGAGAGGAGTTCTCATTAATGTATTAAAGTAGAAAGAGGGTTTACTTCTTGGGCTGGCTGGTTCTCCTAGCAGGAAAATGAGAGCTGTAGCAACCGGCTGAAATGCAAATGCAGCCTTTTGGATAGGTGGCCATCCCATTTACCGTGTGCTGTTCTTATCCCGTTCAGACATGACTCTGGTTTGTGAAGAATACCGTATGGCCTGGGCAGAGACGTGACTGTTTGCTCTGAGCTTTTGAGTGTTTCTGACTAGAATACTGGTGTGTTGGGCCATGGAAGTTACTCTGGAAGCATTAAGGTCTGCTCCATTGAAGCTGTAACCTACTCACAGCTCTATTGTAAATAGTTTGGTCAAGTGGAACTCAGTTATTTAATGCTCAGTGAGAGGGTGGGGAGCATTGCTTTTTTCTTCTCCTTGTGGTAATAAGCAGAGTCTGGATTGCCAGCTTTACATGTGTAATTGTTTGGGATAGCTTAGATATGATGTTGGCTCCCAGCGCTGTGCTTCCCATCACCCATACCAATTTCTCTGCAGCTGATGTTGCAGAAAGGGGGAAGGGAAACAAAATTCACAACAGGAAATGGATGGGAGAGGAGGCCTCCTGTGTTGTCTTTGCTGTGTGAGTACAAAATAAAGGTTTTCCAGTTACCAGTTCTGTAGGTGAGGGCTGCCTTACATGCCCAAAGCCGCTCTGCCAGGGTTGCAATGTAGCAGTGAGGCGGGCTGCGTTGGCATCTGTATGGGAGACCACAAAGGGCTGACTACCTACAGTACGGGTGAAGTAGGAGGAGTGACGTGGGGGTAAGTCAGGAGTTGGAGACCCACGCAGCACGTGATCACTGCAGTGATACAAATGTGGGTGTGGGCTAAGGCTTCAGCAACATCATTCATAAATTCATTTTCCATTAGATTTCCTGTTGCAGTTAAAAACCTAAATTAGTACCCTACTTAGAGTTCTTTAAAAGTATCAGGGAATTGGAAAGACATGGTAACTGCTTGCAGCAGTGGCTGTGGCTTGGGCAGTTCCGTGTAACTCACCAGCAGTGTGGCCTAACAGTGAGACCAGCTTGGCAGCTGCATTTCACAAGCCTATTAGCAGCAAAAGGAGTAATCTAAACTATCTTGCTTGTAACTCTCAGACCTGTGTATACTCGTACTATGTTTCTTAAATTAAAAATACCGTGTCCCATCCTGCATTGATTACGTTACTAACAGTGCACCATGACTGCTACTGTCTCTGAGCTCACGGACAGCTTGTGATCCAGCTTAGTGCTCATCCGCTTTGCACCAACAAATGCCCTGAATGTTTGCTGGTGCCAGTCCCATGTGTGGTGCAGTTACTATCTGCAAATGGACTATGAGGAATGCTGCAAAATTGTTTAAAAGTGGACTTAGTATTAAGACAAAGGCTGTGTGAGCAGACGTGGCTGCTCTAAATGCAGAAATCCTGTTCTGGCCAACCAATGTTTTTTCAGTTGCTGCCTTGTCCAGCCAGCCAGAGTGGAGAGGCTGCAGCATGAAGACTACCCTAGAATGAGGTGAGTCTGGTCTGACCCGATGTATACACATACTCCAAATCCAAGTCCGATTATGGTTTGAAGCAGGAGGTTAGTGGAACAGGCCCTAAAGCATGCTTTTTTCATTCTCAATTTGTCATTAGAACTGTTACAGAGAAGGGATTAACAAATCAATGCAGAATAAAATGAGAGAAAATCAGTAAGAAACTGTAGTGAAGTGGAATAAAGCTATCAATTTACAGCATTCTCTGTGGAAAAAAATCTCATCTGTACCTCCTTTTATGTACGGAAAAATAATGAAAAAATGATGATTGGAGGTTGGTTTAATTCAGTTTACTTGCCTTACCCCAGAAGTTTATGTCAGGAAACTTCCTGTTGTAAATGCTACTTATGTTCCCTTGTTCCATTGCGTTTATGAATTTCGCTAGCAGATCCTGTAACAGAGGAATCTTTATTGGTTTGTTCGTTTGTTTTTAAACAACCCAGACAACAAGATGGGAAAAAAAAGACTATCAACCAAAAACCTTACAGAAAGAGAAATGTGTCATTTCAGTTATTCTCATAGAAGTTTGATGGAATGTTCTTTATTGATTAACACAAAAATGTAATAGATGTGATTTCATTAGTACTTAGTTCATTTTCTACGTTGTTTTATTTAAAAACAACCAAACAGAAGTGTTACTTATAAAGTTACTCCGTAATGGGCTGTACGCATTAGGTAGCTGGAAAATACACAGGGTAGTCCTGGGCTGCAGGGTAGTGTGCTACAAATGGCTGAGGTGGGGTGGGTCCTGGTGGCTGTGACACTGCTTGTTCTTTGGGTTGTTCCTTAGGGCATTTGTCACCCTTGGGCTGCCAGCTCTCCTAGACAGTGCTGTTCTGGCCAGCACGCAGACTGTTTCGTCCTGCTTTTTACTGAAGGTTTTGGGATTTGATTTGAGGGTCATACTTGATGGCTTGGCTTTTAGTTTGTCTGGGGTTTCCAGCTTTCACTTCTTATTGAGGTGTTGAAGCTGTGAGATCCCCCCCACCCTTCCTGGCCTTTGTGCTTATGGTGTGGCCTATTCTAAAGCTACTGCTTAAAGAGAGGTCCGCAAGCAGGAGTAGCTTCTGTTTCTGCAGTGATGCTTATGGCTGTTGCGATGCCGCATCAACATCTTAGCACACAAGCTTCAAAGATGAGTTTATTTGGTAGTCTGCTAAACGACAGATATCTCTGTCCTACCACCTGGTGCTTCATCTCTGTGGCACGTTGGCTGCCTTGCCTCTAATTTCAGCTGAAGTTGTCGAAGGAAGAAGCTACTTCTGAACTCTGTGCTTGTTTTTTGGTGTCTAACGTAGCCTCTGCCTTTCCCCGCGATCGACCAGTAAAACACACTTGTGAAAGCAGAGAGAAAAGAAAGTAAAACTGATGCATCTAATCCTGTGAGGGCAAAAGTGCTGAAGCGTGTCCTCTTTTAAAACCTGCCAAAGGATTTATTTCTGGTCTCCTGGCAGCTGATTGCGGAGGTCGCACTAAATTCAGTGGATGTGGCATGTAATCAGATAGCCGCAAAGATTGCTAAGACCTGTGCTCCTGCTGCTGCTGCCTTGCAGAGTAGTTTGTCATAGAAGAAGCTAACATTTTATTATCTGTGAGGGAGAAAAAAAAAACTTAGTGATAATGTTCTGAAAATGCTGCCTCCTGTGTTTTGCCATTTCAGCTCCAATTTTCCCATCTAACCTGCTCTTCTCAGGTGTATAGCGAATATAAACTATCCCCTTCTTGGTAACAAGTGTTTAGGGAGCCAGTAAGGAGTTCTTCCAATGTGTTTGTTTTTCCAGAATATTGTTTGCCGTAATGTTTGTGTCCTTAAGTGTGTTAAATTAGCAAGCATTAACTAGCCAGTTTTCTGCACCTAATTGCTTCAGTGGAAATGCCTTCTCGCTCTTTTTTTTTTTTTTTTCTTTTTTTTTTTTTTTTTTTTTTTAAGATGCCAAGGTTTACCTGCAGCTTCCACTCTCAGGTTATTTCACGTTTTGGAAGTATCAGGCCACACAAAGCGGAGACCTGGGTTTATTTCTGCTGGGACAGGGGGAACCAGGCTCTGCTGGACCTTGCAAGGGATTGAGAGGGAAGGAAGGAAGGAAAGTCACCTAACAAACTTCGTCTAACAGATTTCAGTCATGTTAAGCCAGAGATATTTAATGGAATGCTAGGGCAAGACACATGGCAAGTGTACGTAACTACGCAATTCCCTTATTGCATTTGTGTACGCCAAGATGTAGTATTTCATATTTATAAGTTCTTTGTCCTCTCTCCAGATAAAAATATAGGATATAGTTTTAATTCTCAAATCTTACCCCCTTCATATCTTCTCTGTTCATTCACTACTCTATTTTGATTTCTTGTGGTTTTTCTTCCCTCTAGGTCAAGGAAAACTTTTTTTTTGGTAGTTTCAGGAAGAGGCTTTATGACTTAAACACACAAAAGCAAATTCCAGAAGTAGTAAACAGTGAATTGATCTTTTTCTTAATTTTAATTTTTTTTACCTTTTTGATCTGCTACTGTCCACATGTTAGAATTTAACCTCTACAAAGAAAAGATGAAGACACCTAGATTTTTTTTTTTTAAGGATGCATTGGTCACTGTGGTAATGGAGTTGAAACGGACAAGTGGAGCACCGTCTCTTAGAGTAAATATCTGTGTATTTATGAAAATTTAGACAGTAATTGACTTACTATTATTAAAAAAAAAACACCCACAAATGAAATTTCAAACCTCCATAACTTATGGGAACAGTTACAATAACTCTTCAGCATTTTCAGAGCAAATAAGGACAGGAAGTGAAACAGAACACATTAAAAGGGTTTTAATTATTATGGATGTTTCAGTTCTTGGTTCAAATATGTTTCTTGCCATGAAAACCATGTGGGTAGGTGACTCTTCTCATCCGGTATGTGTCACTGCAGTGTCTTTTCCATTTGGCTCAGTGGATTGGGTCATTGAGGCTGATGGATGCCATGGCAGCAGAAGTTCCTCACGTGGCTGCAATGCAAGCATGCTGAGCTCAGATAGTATCTGTGGCACTATGTGCGCCTGTAGGCCCTGCCATTAGTCCTTCCCCAGGGGGAAATAAGAGTTTGGGCTCCATTGCTGATCCTGGCCTGGTAAGTTCAACGCTTCAGCCTAGTGAGCAGCGTTCTGTAGCTGCCTTGATGCTGTCAGAGCTTTTGGACGATTCCGTGGATGTGAAATACAAGTGAAATGAGTGTGTTTGCTGGAGGTCAGTGGTATCGTCTCAAGTCGTCTTCATTTTCTGCTGGTGTCAAATACGTAAAAAGGCTCTGCTAAGTCCACTTAAAAACTGGGCCCAATTTGCAGTTTAGCATACAGCCATAGCTAATGAAGGCATTTTGGATCCTGATTTAAGTCAGTCAAATGGTCTTGGTGGTGTTAGACTTTTGGTCCTGAAATTCACGTGATAGAAGTGGTTTTGAATTGGTCTGGAAAGCATTACAGTGACTTCGCACACTGGCAGCTGGGTCCCAAATACACTGGTTTCATGTACTGCATCATTGGTAGCCAGTGATAGGACCTACAGTACCTCATACATAAAGGGATTCTGCTGTGTATTTGTGAGGCAAATCTGTTTCTCAAATCTTACATTTAAAGACACTGTGAAAAGGCAGTCTTTTCACCTGAAGGGGTCTTTCCTGACTAAGAAGTGGTTCAGGTCTCAAGTCTTTATTTGATCCTACCCTTTGTTTAACGTTCCTGAATGGACTGTTGGACGAAGAGAGCACATATTAAATCTGTTGTTATTTCCAGGAGTGACATGGGTATTTAGGAGCATAAGTCTTAGCAGCGATCTGATCCCTAGCTAGTAGTTGTCAACTTGTCTTTGGAAAATTCAGATTTTGTCATATTTGGAAAGCTTATTTTGAAAGGGCATGCCAGTTTCTTACGAGCATGAAGATTGATTTCTGCTTCTCAGTGAATGTAGTGTTTTCATTGGGAATGCAAACCATGTGGGACCATGTGGGTTGTGGTGGGAGGGGATATTGTTAGGCTTCATAAGACAAAAATTCACAATCTCCTTTCCTGCTGTTTCATGACACCTGTTGTGGTTCTTATTCTTAATTCTGTTTTGTACAAATGCCAAGTGTTATTTCTTGCTTATTATACCATGTGGAAATAGAAGTAACCTTAAGTGAGAAAATGCAAATCTGTGGTGGCAGTCACTTTTCAAGTTACATTGCATCTCTCTGAGACTCCTTCCAATTTGGTACTGCAGATTTCTGAAATTCTAAGTGGTATTTGTGTCTGGGACTGCCACTACACAGAACTGAGGTTAAGAAAAATGTAGAGACTTGCAGAAGTGTATTTTATATGATCAGGTGGAAAATGGTAATTTTTTGTGTGTCTGGTTTGGATGTTAGATTGAAATATCCTAAACAGAACATAATACTGAAATTTGCAGCTTCAGAAAATGTGAGAGAGTACTTGAAACAATAATAGAAGGCTCTCCTTTAATTCAGTGGTTTGCCTGAAGTCTTACCGGATTAATGCA
This sequence comes from Heteronetta atricapilla, assembly GCA_011075105.1. Classification (NCBI taxonomy): domain Eukaryota; kingdom Metazoa; phylum Chordata; class Aves; order Anseriformes; family Anatidae; genus Heteronetta; species Heteronetta atricapilla. The sequence continues at coordinate 14,756 of JAACYQ010019932.1, forward strand.
CTGCCTTTCGGTTTTTCTTGCCACAGCAAGTCTGAAATGCAGACTGCTTGGAGGGACATGAAAGGCAGCAATGCAATGCTTTTGTTGTCTTAGTTAAAAAGATTAAGATGGTATTTGTGAATTGCACTGATGCTATTTCATCATCTTAAGATAATATTGTTTAAGCTTAGCTGAGATGCTGTTCAGAAATAAGAAATGGAATATGACGTGAATTTATTGTCTTTGATCTTTGAGAGATAATGTGTCCCATCCCTAGTTCTTCAACAAATGAGGTCAGGATAGCATCCTCTTTTGCTTTTTGTGTGGTACATGGAAATATCTATAATATTTTGTGGCCATGAGTTAGGAGTGCAGTGCAGTTGGACTGCCAGTATTCAGTGTCTTCAAGGATGACTGTGTGAGGGGAGGCTCAGTCTGCAATTGGATGGGCAATGCTGGAATTGTGATAACATCACTTTATATGCAAGTGCTTGAGGGACTATTGCTGTACCACAGCTGAAATTAAATGTACATCCCAGATTGCTCTTTGAATGTTGTTGTGTTTTTTTTTTCCGGCACTCGCTGCCTTACTCTTTCCTTTCTGACAGCATCTTTTAGGTACCTTTATTACTATGGGGATTTCAGATTATGTTGCTGTTATGATCCTTTTGGCAACAGGTAACACTTCAGAAACATCTTTCCCATTCAGAGAGACTGCATCTGCTTTCTATTCGAGTCCTGTGACTGAAAGGGAAACCTTTTGCTTTTTCTTCTCGTAGCTTGAGAAATCAGGGCCAAGTTCTAAAATGCATTTATTCACATTAGATAGATGTGATTCACTGAGATGCACTTGTATGTTTATACACTTACTGAGTGAAATATCAAATATACCAAATAACAGATGTTTGGATCCCATCTGCCTTCCTTGCTTATTTTCTTCTGTATTCAGTACTGTGTGTTGGTTGATGTTCAGGGAGAAAATAAATTGGGAAGTGTTAAAACAATTGCAGCAGTGCTGTAAACTTAGTTTTGTGTTTGAGCTAAAAAATGAACCTGTGAATTCTAGGTGAGATCTTTAGTCGTACTATTTTAATGTTGTTCAGTAACTTTAATTTTATATTCACGTAATTTATATCGACGTGGTAAGACATGTCAGAAGTAGTGAAAATACAGGTGGTGTTCTTGTGTTTTTAAATGCTATTTAGATATCCCTAAGTATAATTGAAGATGAATACTTTGATTTTTAGAGAACCAGTATAAGAAAACCCATGGCCGTGTTACATTTGAATTGCATTTCCAAACAATTCAGGTAGTTGATGTAGCAAAGATCTCTGATGCAGGACCATGATCATTACACAGGCCTTAACTGAAGCTTCCTTGTGAGATATTTAGCTTCTGTGTGTTTTCCCCTGTTTCTCTCTCTCCCTCTTGCCCAAGAGGGTTGTTCTTCTTGTTTAGACCTACTGAAAGCCATCTGGTGTGGCCTGCACTGCATACCTAAACAAACCTGTCACACTGCTCACATTTGTCACAGTGCTGGACCCTAGCACCTGTAAGAGGTGGAGTGCAGACACAGCTGTTTTACCTTTTAAAAAATGCATTTGGTCATAAACCTTTTGATACTTCAGGGTGTTATTTTTGGATTTTTTTATGCGGAAAATGATATCTCAAAGTGCAGGTAAGCAGGGATACTTGGTGCTTGAAAATTCTTTATGGTCCACAGTCTGTTTTCACCTTCCGGTGGACGGAATTTAGGCTTGCCAGTTACTTTCTCAGGGCACCTTTTCCATATGCTGTATATCCTCCAGATTTTGTGCTGCTTTTGGGAAGTAGACAAGAAACTTCCATACTGCAGAATCCCGAAGGTATGCTTTTTGCGTTTTTTCACACTCATCCTTTTTTTCAGCCAAGGGCAATATGTCAAGGTGAGATGCAGTGGGACATTGCTTGCCATGGATCAGTGTCAAACTTTTTGGCTGGGTTTCAAAGCAGACCTGCATGGTTGTTAAATAATCTTTTCCTTCCTCTGGTGGTGTAGCAGCAGACGTCCCTTGCTCTTGACAGGCAGATCACTGAAATGAAGAAAAAGCTTAAAGTGGTCAATAATTGCATTCTGCACCTCTTCCTCATAGCGTAACCTCTGCTACACATAGAAAAATCTTCAGATGTTTCTCTCTTGTCTTTGTAAGTCACTGCAAACCTGGCATTACGGGATGGTGATGTGGGAGGATTTGAAGACCAGCACCCTGAACACATTGCCAATGATAGTAAGGCAAATTACCCAGACCTGGGAGAGCAGAAGGAATGCACAAATGGTTTTAGGTGACTAAACAAAATTATTAGCCAAGTCTGCATTAATAAGTCCATCCACATCTTCCCAACTAAAAGCTGCAAAGAACCTGTTCTCCATATTGCTGCTCTTGTTTTATTGCTAAACTAGAATATGAAACTGCTCTGCACCTGTCTCTTGCCTGGAGTCATGTCCTCAGGGGTAAGGTAAGCAAATGAACCTGTGCGGGTGAGCTGTCTTGGAACCAGTAGCCAGGTTTAAAGTGTGACTTAATAAAACAGCTGACAAAAGCTAGGGAGTTAATCACACATTTAGATAGGAGAAAGCAGTAGTGCTTGTGTCTCTGATGGACAGAGTAGAATAAAAGAGAAGGAAGAAAGCATAGCAAGCATTCCAGGGTGTAATATGGCTTTGGGTAGCTCATGTCCTATCTAGACTTCTTTGGTATTTAGATGAAGACAACACAGCTCTATGGTGATCTTGCTGCGGAGACCTGAGATGCAGCAGGATTTTGTGAGTCCAATTTCAGCATTGCTGTAGGGGCACATTTAGGTCAGTGGAGCTCCACAACATCTAGTGGGTCTGTTGACCATTTTGTAAAGCTGTGTGATCGCTCTGTTTCTGGTGGCTGATAGCAGTGATAACTATCATCATCTAGGAGAGACTGGGTAAC
>JAACYQ010020507.1:0-11391 GCA_011075105.1 Heteronetta atricapilla
CCTTCTAAACAATGTAACTCTGCAAAAACAACATTTCTATTCCCACACCCTGGATCAGTGTCAAACTTTTTGGCTGGGTTTCAAAGCAGACCTGCATGGTTGTTAAATAATCTTTTCCTTCCTCTGGTGGTGTAGCAGCACACGTCCCTTGCTCTTGACAGGCAGATCACTGAAATGAAGAAAAAGCTTAAAGTGGTCAATAATTGCATTCTGCACCTCTTCCTCATAGCGTAACCTCTGCTACACATAGAAAAATCTTCAGATGTTTCTCTCTTGTCTTTGTAAGTCACTGCAAACCTGGCATTACGGGATGGTGATGTGGGAGGATTTGAAGACCAGCACCCTGAACACATTGCCAATGATAGTAAGGCAAATTACCCAGACCTGGGAGAGCAGAAGGAATGCACAAATGGTTTTAGGTGACTAAACAAAATTATTAGCCAAGTCTGCATTAAGTCCATCCACATCTTCCCAACTAAAAGCTGCAAAGAACCTGTTCTCCATATTGCTGCTCTTGTTTTGTTGCTAAACTAGAATATGAAACTGCTCTGCACCTGTCTCCTGCCTGGAGTCATGTCCTCAGGGGTAAGGTAGGCAAATGAACCTGTGCGGGTGAGCTGTCTTGGAACCAGTAGCCAGGTTTAAAGTGTGACTTAATAAAACAGCTGACAAAAGCTAGGGAGTTAATCACACATTTAGATAGGAGCAAGCAGTAGTGCTTGTGTCTCTGATGGACAGAGTAGAATAAAAGAGAAGGAAGAAAGCATAGCAAGCATTCCAGGGTGTAATATGGCTTTGGGTAGCTCATGTCCTATCTAGACTTCTTTGGTATTTAGGTGAAGACAACACAGCTCTATGGTGATCTTGCTGCGGAGACCTGAGATGCAGCAGGATTTTGTGAGTCCAGTTTAGCATTGCTGTAGGGGCACATTTAGGTCAGTGGAGCTCCACAACATCCAGTGGGTCTGTTGACCATTTTGTAAAGCTGTGTGATCGCTCTGTTTCTGGTGGCTGATAGCAGTGATAACTATCATCATCTAGGAGAGACTGGGTAACATGTTAAGTTGCTCCTGAAAGTCTTGTGATAATTAAAAAAAAAAAAAAAAAAAGGTGGGGGGAGGAAACAATTTTTTTTTTATTATTATCTTCAAACTGGTAAGCTTCATGCTTTAATACTAGTGTCAAATAGCCAGATTGTAGACCTGCTGTCTGTTCAAAAAAAATCTCTTGTAAGCTAGCTTCACAATATTGTTGTAGCTTCAGCTGGGCTTTGTAAATGCTTTGCGATAACAATAGTTGTCATTCAACAAAGAACCGGTTTTACATTCAGTTATGCAGAGCTATGCAGAGTATGCTTGATTAGTCCAATAAATTTTAGAAGTAAAGTAAAACCAACGGTGATTAAATATAATGTTTTGGCTCAATGTAAATATTTTTAAGGAATTAAGCTTAAGAGCAAGAATAAGCGTACTGTTTTTGTCTTTTAGGGGCAAGTGAGTGAATTGTCTAGTAACTTCTTCAATGAAATAATAGCTGGTTAGAGAAGTGAAGTTTTGTTGTTGAGCCTCTTGAGGTTTCTAATGCAACCTAAGAGCATGGGAAGAATGAATGCAGTTTTAAAATGTGCTGCCATATCGCTGTCTGTCTGCAGCTCACAGTTCGTGTGGTATGGTGTAGGTTATTAGTTGCTGCTCAGGCTGATGTGAAATTTTCTCTATCGGATTTGAGAAATCTGGAATTGGTCCGGAGGGTTACGTATTCCAGTAAATGGCTAAAAGTGAAATTGTGTCTAAATGACTTTCTGTGATATCTAAGGCACTGGACTGTGTGTTATCACAGTGACTGAAAAATTATTTAATCATTTCAGAGAGCTTCAGTTAATATAACCCTCTTTTTCATTCTAATACTGATGTGGTCTCAGATCTGTTGGGTTCAATAAGTATTTGAAGTTTGAATTTCCCATGACCTATGTCATGTAATGTGTCTCTAACGCTTTGAAAGGGTAATTTCTTCTTGTGAAGATTTGTGGAGTAGTAGCACTAAGATTCTTAGAGAAAAGTAAACTCATAAAGCAATACTGTGAATCTAAGCAAGTATACTTCAGTGTTGCTGTAGCTTCTGTGTGTAAAGACACAGTACAACATTTTCTGTTCTAGCCTTGTTTTCCAAAACTTACTGAAGTAATTTGCCATTCAGGTGAGAAATGTCCATGGTTGCCCTGCAGTTTGAATTGACTTTATCTGGTAAATGTTATTACCAACCACTTTTATTTGGTTGGTAACCAAAACCAGACCATTTACCCAGAAATTGTAGGAGACTTCCTCTGCTGTTGAATAGTATTGGTGATGTTGGAAACATCAGATAGATTGTTTTGAGTAAATACGCTTAGAGAAGGAAGCTTACCTCATAAAATTCAGAGTTGAAAAGTCCGCTTGTGTGAGATCATTAGAACTTCTTTGAAGACTATATAGTTGCTTTATCTTTTTTTTTTTTTTTTGCATTTTCTTTTGAGGAAGTAACCATCTCTAACTTAACTGAAAACTGATATAGGTAAATATCACAATTAAGATCTTCCTAGGTTTATGCAGTGTGGAGAAGAGGAGGTTTTAGGGGGACCTAATAGTAGCTTCCCAATACCTATAAGGAAGTTCTTCAAGAAAATGAAGTCAGGGAGGAGGACAAGAAACAAAGGAGCCAAACTGAGTGATTCAGCCTTGATGTAAGGAAAACCTTTTTCTCTGTGAGGTCAGTCAAGCAGTGGAATACGCTGCCTGGGGAGGTTGTGCCATTTCCATTCTCAGAGGTTTTAAAGACCAAGATGGACCAAGCCCAATCGGTGTGGTCAGATCTAAAAGCTGACCTGGCAGTGAGCAGAAGGTTGGATTAGAAACCTCCTGAGGTTCTATTGAGCCTGAAGTATCCTGTGACGTGAAGATCTTTCTCTCCTCAAAATTGTTTCCACACATGCTCAAAATTAAGAACTATGAAGCTTCTTTCCACTGCTGCAATATAACAAGGTGTCAGAGAAAGGCATTTTCATATTATTTAAATGCGCAGGGCAAGGCTCAGATGAAGTTGGGCAAGCAGGAAGCAATGCTTCTTACTAGGAAGACAACCAATGAGACAAAAGGAAATTGAAGTCATGCTGTTTTTTTTTCCTGTCAACTATAATACACAATTTGGCTGCGGCAAAATGCATAGAAAAATTATGTAAGCAGTTCAGAGCTCTGTGTGCCCTTCTGGATAAAATAAGGTGTCGGTATTACTCAGTGGTAGGATAGAAGCTGGCATTTCTTTGTTGTACTGGCTTGTGAGGAGGAAGGCAATATCTGAAATAGCAACTAGGAAAAAAACTGCTTCATGGTTCAGTGGTTCTTCGTTGTTATTTTGTTTTAACCAGAAGCGCTAACATTAGCTGTCCTCTTTGTTCTTACTCTTTTTTACTGTAAAGTGTCCAAAGCAGAAAATGTGTTGAGAAGCTATGCTGTGACTATCAGCTATCTATATGCTGAAAGTCAGGGCCCTCGATCTTGGTGTTTAAAATGTCCACTTATTTTTAAGAGTTTGTTCTGCTGTTTCTTTAGATATGCTCTTCTCTAGCATGATTTGCTGTTTGGTTTACACAGACAGGTTTGCTCTAATTTTATGCTTTTTTAAAAAAATATCTATGCCCTTCTCATGGTCCTCTGTTTTCTTTTGAGTAGTAATAGGTGTCCAGTGTGTGTGACAGATAAATGTGCTATTGAAATTAGCTTATTAAAAGCACAGCCTTTGCTCTTCAGAAAATTAAAAAGCCTGATGTCTGCAAGGTTATGTTCTTCTGAAAGGGTAAACAGAAAAGACCAAGCTAGACCAAGCTAAAAGACCAAGTTGTTCAGAGGTGACACAGATGCAACTGTCGTCATTAAAATATTTCTTGGAAAAGACTGCCCTTATTCATGAGAATCAATTTTGAGTGTGTCTTCTGAGTTACATACAGTATTAGTCATCTGGAATCATGCAGCTCTTTTTAAGGATCTTTACTTGTCTGGAGATGTTCCTTCAATTTTTATTCTTAAGGGGTGTAGATGAACCTTTAAATACAGTTATTTTTTTCACCTCAGTTACCCCTAGCATACTACACCAGCTTAATAACCACAAATAAGTATACCAGAAGCATGGCTTTTGTTTTTCATGTATGTCTTTTTTCCTTAAGCCTGGATTTTCTGCTTCAGGTTTAAATTAAATGCCTCACAAGGAACATTGTGGAAAATCAGCATGTAGACCATGATTCTGACTCTTATTTGCAATCTGGGAGACAACTGCAAGGAACCTTTTCCGTTCTGTGTAAGAACAGCATCACTGCCATGTTACTTGTGGCTCTGGTTTTGGCATGAAATCACTGGTGCTTGAAGGGCTGCATGTTCTCAAATCACCCAAAGCACCAGTCTTGTGCTACAAACTGCCTTGGCTTTGCAAGGCTGATTGCACGGTGCATTGTTGATACTTATTTGCTTGAAATATCCACCTGGAGAGGAGGATAAGGAATGGAATTGCATTCGGCAGTTTTTCATAGCAGGTAAAGCATTTTTGTGGCGGGCTTGGGCACCTTCTGCAAATGGTGGTATGGAGGGCTGACTGCAGTAGCATTCGTGCTGTGGAAGGCTACAAAATAAAGCCCAAGGAAGCACAGGTCTGATAAATGACACCGATCACTGGTGTTGAACAGCAGAATTTCATTTTCTTGGAGTTCTCAGTTTGTAACAATTCAAAATAGGTTGTCTTTTATTTGTGTTCTCACGGTGTCTTGAGGGATTTGCGTAGGATCTTCTTGGGCTAGATAGTGCACAGCTACAATAAAAAACAAAAACAAACAAACAATAAAAAAAAACAAAAAACAAAAAAACAAAATGCAACTATTTCTCAGGGTCTTTACAGGTTAAGTGTAACACAGGAGATGCATGCAGGCAGGACGCAGGAAGGAGACAATAGCAGCGTCCTTTAGCAGGGTTTGCTGTGGATGTGAAGCGTACTTGTTACTGTTTTATTTCTCCTGTTTGTAGGCATTGTAACTGTGGCAAGTTGAGTTGAAGCCAAGAAAAGGGTGCCACAGTAAGATTGCTTGAAGTGGTTGAAAAGGTCTGAGATTATTAAAAGCCAAAGTAAAAGGACTTCTCTGAAAGTTGCTTGCCTTTGGACCTGTAATTTCCCGTGACAGCAATTAATTTGAATTATTGTGCAACAGCAGTACCCAAGTTTGGGGTAAATGGGAGAGTACAAATCTGCCATCTTTTCATAGGCCAGCACTATGAAGGCTTTATTTAGTGGGTTTGCAAGCTTCGCAAAATTCTTTGTAGCCTTCAGAGCTCTAGGGACTTAATACACTTAGTAATGTTTTTGAAAAGTGTCCATAACAAATTCGTGTGTGTAGGAAGTGTGGGATGAACAAAGGAGAAATTAGTACCTTAGATATCTAGTTCTGTGAAAGCTTTAAAACACACAATTATTCTTGTAGAGAGGGTGAGTCTTGGTGGCTATCATCATGACCTGATTTCACATTGAGTTCAAAGTAGGTACAACTCTCATAATGCTGAATGAACTTTGCAGGGAGTTGTGGATATCTCAGTAATATGTGTAAGGTGCCTTTGATCAAATGCATAACGTAAATACGCTTAGTGGTTTTTATCAACTTTTCTGGTGCTGACTAAAGTCATCCTTTCCTGTTCCAAGGTGAAGTCCAAAAATAAGCACCTCAACATATGATGAATAGCCTCTGTGTTAGGTGTTGTCAAGGGCATGCTTGAACTTTCTAGACCAGGCTGCTTTTGAGATAAGTGCCAAAACAGAGTGGGAATATTTTGAAAATGGTGTTGTTTTTTCCAATTTTCTTGCCATAGTAGAGTAGACTTGTTTCCTCTTACCCTCCCAGTCCTTCTTGCTCATCACTCATACTGCCCAGTGAGCGTAGATTCAGAAGAAAAAAGTGGTTGCAAGAACTGTTTTGCTTCCTGTCCCCCAAACGCTTGCTTGTCTGAGCTAATATTCCTCACATGGCAGCAGTAGTACCTTGCAGTTCTGCAGAAATGCACTGTGGCTGGGAATTTGCCTAGCAGCCTGCTTTATGTGTGCAGCTTGCGTTGTTTAATACACACACAATTCTGCTGAAAATGATGTGGACACAAGGGTGTGGACACTTCTGATGGTGCTGTTCTAGAAAAGGAGCTGTGGGTTACAGAAAGGGCAAGTTTTCCAGTGCCAGATTTACTAGAAGCTGTGGCTATAAAAGCTTTTCCAGAGGGAGGTCTTTAGAAACCCATGGAACTTTTCATATGAGTCGCATGCTAAGCATTTGTTTTCATCATAGGGAGTGTGAGATGGCACAAACTTTTGCTCTCATGGTTTGAGTGTCAATGAGTCCTGCTCACTTCTGTATGTGGCTGATGGGGTAATAACATTAGGCAGTGTTTCACCACACAGTCCTCAAACAAAAGCCAAGCAGTGAAACAGAAATGAGATTCTAAGAATAAGCATCTCGACTTCTCAGAAAGTTATTTTTTTTTTTTCCCCCAAAGTCAGTGTTCTGACACACCTGATCAGGGGTAGCCCTGTTGCGCTGCACAAATATGCCATGAATCCTTTCCTGGAGGGCAGCAAATTCTTTCCCAAATGGGAAGCTGGTTTACTGCACTGCAGTTTTGAAATCAAAAGCATGATTTAAGTCTTGGAGCCAGCTTAGAGGCAGAACATCAAGTCCTTCCTGAAAAGTTATCAACGCATCCACTGGGTGAACTAAAAAGGCATTCTTAAGCAGGTAGCTTTTGTATTTGAAAACTAACGTGGATATCGAGTGACTTCTGTGGTTGGTAACGTGTCAGTGGTCAAATGTTATTTGTTATACATGTAGCATCCCAGTGCTTGGCTGCTCCTAGGAGAACAAAAATTGAAGTTTAAGGGGTATGTACGTCCATCCATCCCCGTCTCACTACCGGCTCTGCTCACTTCATAAAAAGGGGATGACTCAGCAAACTACAAAAGCTCCTAACAGAGACTTGTTTTCTTGCACTGTGTTCTTCTGAAGATGCTGTTTTACCAGTCCTCTGAAGCTTGCAGCTAGGGCATGCTGCTCAAATCAGTAGCTGAACTGTTTGGGTCATGTCTGCTCTACCACTAGCACCCAAAGCGGTTGGTCCCACACAGCCTGTGTGCCCTGTGCTATGCGTTACCCCTGGGACTGCAGTGCAGCTATCTGCGGGGCTTGCTGAGCAGTTTGGCCTCTGCAGTCCAGGATTTGGAGGGTGGAGAAATTGAATCAAGTTGTGCTTGGGCTGCAGTTTTCGCTCTGCACCTCTGAGAGCACCCAAGTGAAATCTCTTCTCTTCTTACCTCAAAGTTATTGAGAACCAAATTTGACTGAGAAAGAAACAACCAAATACATCCAGAGAGCATAGATATTAAGAGAACCGTTAGAAACAGTGTTTTATGTCTATAAACTATTTATAGTGTAGTCATGATGTCTCCAAAGAGAGCAATACTAATCACCAACATTTGATAGTGGTGCTCTGAACAGAGAGCAGAATGCAAGACAGTACAGATGGCTGACAGACTGCAGCAAATTCCAGCTAATGAAGAAATGCAGTATGTTTGTTTACATGCAAGTTGAAACAGTTGGCAGTTAAAATGGGTTTTAAATCCAGCTCTGAGCTGTGTAAATGTAGATCACCCTTATGCAACTACTGCTAATAAAATCCATTTTTGCATTTTCAAGATGTAGGTTTTATGATTACTTTCTGGGAAAGAGATAGGGATTTGTTAAATTTTGCAGTGCCCTGGATGCGTAATTCAAACAGAGGAAACAATGAAGAGTCAGGCATTCTGCTCAGCAACTTGAGCCCATTGATCTGGCTGTAATTTCGCTACCAGTTCAAGTTGTGAATCATTGAAGGAAAAAAAAGGAAAGAAAAAGACCAATTCCTGAATTGGTCTTATTAATACAGAAAAATGAAGAGGTTGGTTTCAGAGGCCTTCAGAGTTTAGGTGCCAAAGCCTGCAAGGTTCTTCTGTCCTCAGCATCCATTGAAGTCAAGCTCTGCTGGCAAAGGGTGGAAATGCAAATACTTGTTGACTTAAGTGGAAGGATTGTTACCAATTAGACTAAAATTAAAAAAAGATGAAGAAGGTAGCTGATGACCTGCTACCCTGTCTTAGGTGTTGCATCTTTGAGAGATGCTGAAGGAGGGAGATGGGATACCCACAGCAGGTCAGTGCTAAGAAGAGCAGAGCAATGAGATGTGTGGACATTGCACCAAGGGACTTCATTTAGAGATGGGACTTGGTAGTTCAGCTTGACGGTTGGACCTGATGACCTCAAAGGTCTTTTCCAACCTGAAAGATTCTATGAATTCAGCAGAGTGGTCAAAGCTCACAAGCCTGCAGTTGTTCATCCACTTCTTTGTGAGAAGTGTTTTGCTGAATGTGATTACTACCTTTATCAAAAAGCTTTTGTTTTGAATAGCAGTGCTGTGACAAAAGGCTCCCAAACCCCATTGCATTTGTGCGGTGTGTTGTGACAGTCTGCATAGGAATGAGCAGGTAGTAGCCCAAAATTTTGAAACTCTGGCATAGGTCATACTCCATTATACTGTTTTAGACTCCTGAAGAAGCCGATTTTAAAAAATGCTGCTTGTCTTGCAATTTCCACTTACCATCATCTATAAAAGTAGGCTGCTTGAGCTCCTAGGTATGTTATTTAACAGTGTTAAATTTTAATCAGACCTCATTAAAAAAAATATCTTATTCTTTGGCTGGTTCTCTGGAAAGAATAGATCCCTTGGCAATACTGCAGGCAAACCTGTAGAGGGGTTTTTCATAAGACGGGCGGTCTTGGCGGGCGGTCACCAGTGGGGTCCCTCAAGGCTCCATTTTAGGGCCGGTACTTTTCAATATTTTTATAAACGATCTGGACGTAGGAATAGAAGGTATTTTGAGCAAGTTTGCTGATGACACCAAACTTGGAGGAGTTGTGGACTCGAATGAGGGTGGAAAGGCCTTGCAGAGGGATCTGGGTTGGAGATAGGTTGGAGAGCTGGGCGATCACCAACTGCATGAAGTTCAATAAGAGCAAGTGCCGGGTCCTGCACCTGGGATGGGGAAACCCTGGCTGCACGTACAGACTGGGCAATGAGATGCTGGAGAGCAGCCTAGAAGAGAGGGATCTGGGGGTCGTGGTAGACAGCAAGTTGAATATGAGCCAGCAGTGTGCCCTGGCAGCCAGGAGGGCCAACCGTGTCCTGGGGTGCATCAAGCACGGCATCGCTAGTAGGTCAAGGGAGGTGATTGTCCCGCTCTACTCTGCGCTGGTGCGGCCTCACCTCGAGTACTGTGTGCAGTTCTGGGCACCACAGTATAAAAAGGACATGAAACTGTTGGAGAGTGTCCAGAGGAGGGCTACGAAGATGGTGAAAGGCCTGGAGGGGAAAACGTACGAAGAACGGCTGAGGTCACTGGGCCTGTTCAGCCTGGAGAAGAGGAGGCTGAGAGGAGACCTCATCACAGTCTACAACTTCCTCGTAAGGGGATGTCGAGAGGCAGGAGACCTTTTCTCCATTAACACCAGTGACAGGACCCGCGGGAACGGGGTTAAGCTGAGGCAGGGGAAATTTAGGCTTGACATCAGGAGGGGGTTCTTCACAGAGAGGGTGGTTGCACACTGGAAAACACTCCCCAGGGAAGTGGTCACTGCACCGAGCCCGTCTGAATTTAAGAAGAGATTGGACTGTGCACTTAGTCACATGGTCTAAACTTTTGGGTAGACCTGTGCGGTGTCAAGAGTTGGACTTGATGATCCTTAAGGGTCCCTTCCAACTCAGGATATTCTATGATAAGACTGCTTTTAGGCCTCTTGAGGACATGTATGGTGGTATTTTTTTTCCTTCAGTTTAACTTCTCCAGGCTTGTCTCTGAGTTGAATTGTCCTGTGTGGCCCTGAAAGTTGGTTACACCTGTAAGGAAAGAGACTGTCCTACTCTGACTTTCGTTTTGGCAACCCAAAAGAAATGTACTTTCTGAGCTGAAACTTGAAACTCTATGACATCCCTCAGTAACTGCATTTGGGGTTTCTAAATCCCATCTAACAGCCCTTAAGAGGAGCCTAATTTCTATGAGATGTGCTCTGTGGCACTGGGATGATACAGATTACATGATACACAAGGAAATGTCAGAATAAATGTTTGGATAAGCCCTTCTGATTGCAGAGGGAAGTCTTCTCAATAGTCTTCCATATGTTAGAGTCACAGGCGGTTGTTCAAGAACTTGTGTCTGAAAATAAGTTTTCAGATTTAAAAAGAAAGAAGGGTACTTGAGTAACTGTTTTTGGAAACTCCTCTGCTAAAATCCTGAGTTTACAGAATCCTTTTAGTTTAATAGGATAATGCAAATTCCTCCCTTGCTTTTCTTACTGTAGTAAAAAAAAAAAAAAGTGTGTTTCACGAACTGTATCTTATTTTAATCTCTTTTTAAAAAATACATATGCAGCGTACTCTGTCTTTCAAATTAAGAACATAACATTGGTGTCTTAAAAACCACTGAACAAAGACTAGAAAATTCCATATTATAAACAAGAATGACTTTAAGAAATTTTGGATCTGTTAGAATTCAGAGATACAGACCTTGGTTCTCAGCAAAAACTTGTCATAAGAACACTTATCATAACTTTGTGTTGGCCAACAGCATCTTAAAATAGTTGACCTTAGCTGCTAATGAAGATACTAGTACTCCCATTGCTTCAAATGTTCTGTACTTGGTGTTTCTGACCTTGCAACTGAAACAGCCCATTTGAAAAGCTGTATGGTCAATAACAAACTTTTCTAATGCAATTTTTAATTTCAGGCCTTACGGACTTGGAGTTTCTCCCACAGCTTACATACAGTCTTTTTCCCCTTTTGTTTTAGATGCTAACTCTTACTCTTCAAAATAGCTGCATTCAGCTATATTGGCAGCACCTGATCTGCATTAACATGTAGATGGCTTTCACAGGTCGTGGGATAGTTGCATTGTGACTTGCTCTGCATTGTTAAGCTATATTTTTACTTGCGCTTATTATGCTGTCACTTCTGATCACTAGACTTCAGAGTCCTTAATAGCCGTCCTGTTATTTTAAATTTTACTACCCTTATGCTCAACCCTGGTGCTATAAATATGTGAGTAGGAGTGGCAGACTTCTGTTCCAAACCAACATTTTTCCTCCTTGTATTTTGCTTTTAGGATGTGACTTTGAGTGATGAACACTATCTTATTTTGGCTAGAGGTAAGATTACAGGCATTTTAAAATCTTGGTCAGAAGTTCAGTGAGGAGAAGTGAAATCAAGCTACTTGTTTTCTTTTCTTGGAAGTAATGAATTTCTAATATAACCAGAT
>JAACYQ010020904.1:0-15673 GCA_011075105.1 Heteronetta atricapilla
TCTAGGAGGTTTCTGGAGAGCGTGGAAGATAGCTTCCTGACGCAGCTGGTTAGTGAACCTACCAGGGGTGGTGCCCCGCTAGACCTTCTCTTCACAAACAGAGAAGGACTGGTGGAGGACGTGATCGTCGGGAGCTGTCTTGGGCAGAGTGACCACGCAATGGTGGAGTTCACTATTCTTGGCGAGGCCAGGAAGGGGACCAGTAAAACCGCTGTATTGGACTTTCGGAGGGCTGACTTTGAGCTGCTCAGGACACTAGTTGGTGGAGTCCCTTGGGAGGTGGTTCTGAAGGGCAGAGGGGTCCAGGAAGGCTGGGCGCTCTTCAAGAGGGAAGTCTTAATGGCGCAGGAACGGTCTGTCCCCACGTGCCCAAAGACGAGCTGGCGGGGAAGAAGACCGGCCTGGCTCAACAGAGAATTGTGGCTTGATCTTAGGAGGAAAAAGAGGGTTTATAAGCTTTGGAAAAGTGGGCAGGCCACTAAGGAGGACTTTAAAGAAGTAGCGAGGCTGTGCAGGGACAAAATTAGGAAGGCCAAAGCTCATCTGGAGCTAAATCTGGCTACTGCCGTTAAAGATAACAAAAAACGTTTCTATAAATACATCAACACAAAGAGGAGGACTAAGGAGAATCTCCATCCTTTACTGGATGCGGGGGGAAACTTAGTTACAAGAGATGAGGAAAAGGCGGAGGTGCTCAATGCCTTCTTTGCCTCAGTCTTTAGCGGCAATACCGGATGTTCTCTGGATACTCAGTACCCTGAGCTGGTGGAAGGGGATGGGGAGCAGGATGTGGCCCTCATTATCCATGAAGAACTGGTTGGTGACCTGCTACGGCACTTAGATGTGCACAAGTCGATGGGGCCGGATGGGATCCACCCAAGGGTACTGAGGGAACTGGCAGAGGAGCTGGCCAAGCCACTGTCCATCATTTATCAGCAGTCCTGGCTATCGGGGGAGGTCCCAATCGACTGGCGGCTAGCAAACGTGATGCCCATCTACAAGAAGGGCCGGAGGGCAGACCCGGGAAACTACAGGCCTGTCAGTTTGACCTCAGTGCCAGGAAAGCTCATGGAGCAGATCCTCCTGAGAGTCATCATGCAGCACTTGCAGGGGAAGCAGGCGATCAGGCCCAGTCAGCATGGGTTTATGAAAGGCAGGTCATGCCTGACGAACCTGATCTCCTTCTATGACAGAGTGACGCGCTGGGTGGATGAGGGAAAGGCTGTGGATGTGGTCTACCTTGACTTCAGCAAGGCTTTTGACACTGTCTCCCACAGCATTCTCCTCAAGAAACTGGCTGCTCTTGGCTTGGACTGGCGCACGCTTCGTTGGGTTAGAAACTGGCTGGATAGCCGGGCCCAAAGAGTCGTGGTGAATGGAGCCAAGTCCAGTTGGAGGCCAGTCACTAGTGGCGTCCCCCAGGGCTCGGTGCTGGGGCCGGTCCTCTTTAATATCTTCATCGATGATCTGGACGAGGGCATCGAGTGCACCCTCAGTAAGTTCGCAGATGACACCAAGTTAGGTGCGTGTGTCGATCTGCTTGAGGGTAGGAAGGCTCTGCAGGAGGATCTGGATAGGCTGCACCGATGGGCTGAGGTCAACTGCATGAAGTTTAACAAGGCCAAGTGTCGGGTCCTGCACCTGGGGCGCAATAACCCCAAGCAGAGCTACAGGCTGGGAGAGGAATGGTTGGAAAGCTGCCAGGCAGAGAAGGACCTGGGAGTGCTGGTGGATAGTCGGCTGAATATGAGCCAGCAGTGTGCTCAGGTGGCCAAGAAGGCCAACGGCATCCTGGCTTGTATCAGGAACAGCGTGACCAGCAGGGCTAGGGAGGTGATCGTCCCCCTGTACTCAGCTCTGGTGAGGCCGCACCTCGAGTACTGTGTTCAGTTTTGGGCCCCTCGCTACAAGAAGGACATCGAGGTGCTAGAGCGGGTGCAGAGAAAGGCGACGAAGCTGGTGAGGGGCCTGGAGAACAAGTCCTATGAGGAGCGGCTGAGGGAGCTGGGCTTGTTCAGCCTGGAGAAGAGGAGGCTCAGGGGTGACCTTATCGCTCTTTTTAGGTACCTCAAGGGAGGCTGTAGCGAGGTGGGGGTTGGCCTGTTCTCCCACGTGCCTGGTGACAGGACGAGGGGGAATGGGTTTAAGTTGAGCCAGGGGAGTTTTAGGTTAGATGTTAGGAAGAACTTCTTCACTGAAAGGGTTGTGAGGCACTGGAACAGGCTGCCCAGGGAAGTGGTGGAGTCACCATCCCTGGAAGTCTTCAAAAGACGCTTAGATGTAGAGCTTAGGGATATGGTTTAGTGGTGGGCTGTTAGCGTTAGGTTGGAGGTTGGACTCGATGACCTTGAGGTCTCTTCCAACGTGGAAATTCTGTGATTCTGTGATTCTGTGATTGGGCTTGGTCCAAGTTGGTCTTTAAAACCTCTGAGAATGGAAATGGCACAACCTCCCCAGGCAGCGTATTCCACTGCTTGACTGACCTCACAGAGAAAAAGGTTTTCCTTACATCAAGGCTGAATCACTCAGTTTGGCTCCTTTGTTTCTTGTCCTCCTCCCTGACTTCATTTTCTTGAAGAACTTCCTTATAGGTATTGGGAAGCTATTCTTAGGTCCCCCTAAAACCTCCTCTTCTCCACACTGCATAAGCCTAGGAAGATCTTAATTGTGATATTTACCTATATCAGTTTTCAGTTAAGTTAGAGACGGTTACTTCCTCAAAAGAAAATGCCAAAAAAAAAAAAAAGATAAAGCAACTATGTAGTCTTCAAAGAAGTTCTAATGATCTCACACAAGCGGACTTTTCAACTCTGAATTTTATGAAGTAAGCTTCCTTCTCTAAGCGTATTTACTCAAAACAATCTATCTGATGTTTCCAACATCACAAATACTATTCAACAGCAGAGGAAGTCTCCTACAATTTCTGGGTAAATGGTCTGGTTTTGGTTACCAACCAAATAAAAGTGGTTGGTAATAACATTTACCAGATAAAGTCAATTCAAACTGCAGGGCAACCATGGACATTTCTCACCTGAATGGCAAATTACTTCAGTAAGTTTTGGAAAACAAGGCTAGAACAGAAAATGTTGTACTGTGTCTTTACACACAGAAGCTACAGCAACATTGAAGTATACTTGCTTAGATTCACAGTATTGCTTTATGAGTTTACTTTTCTCTAAGAATCTTAGCGCTACTACTCCACAAATCTTCACAAGAAGAAATTACCCTTTCAAAGCGTTAGAGACACATTACATGACATAGGTCATGGGAAATTCAAACTTCAAATACTTATTGAACCCAACAGATCTGAGACCACATCAGTATTAGAATGAAAAAGAGGGTTATATTAACTGAAGCTCTCTGAAATGATTAAATAATTTTTCAGTCACTGTGATAACACACAGTCCAGTGCCTTAGATATCACAGAAAGTCATTTAGACACAATTTCACTTTTAGCCATTTACTGGAATACATAACCCTCCGGACCAATTCCAGATTTCTCAAATCCAATAGAGAAAATTTCACATCAGCCTGAGCAGCAACTAATAACCTACACCATACCACACGAACTGTGAGCTACACACAGACAGCGATATGGCAGCACATTTTAAAACTGCATTCATTCTTCCCATGCTCTTAGGTTGCATTAGAAACCTCAAGAGGCTCAACAACAAAACTTCACTTCTCTAACCAGCTATTATTTCATTGAAGAAGTTACTAGACAACTCACTCACTTGCTGCTAAAAGACAAAAACAGTACGCTTATTCTTGCTCTTAAGCTTAATTCCTTAAAAATATTTGCATTGAGCCAAAACATTATATTTAATCACCGTTGGTTTTGTTTTACTTCTAAAATTTATTGGACTAATCAAGCATACTCTGCATAACTGAATGTAAAACCGGTTCTTTGTTGAATGACAACTATTGTTATCGCAAAGCATTTACAAAGCCCAGCTGAAGCTACAACAATATTGTGAAGCTAGCTTACAAGAGATTTTTTTTAAACAGACAGCAGGTCTACAATCTGGCTATTTGACACTAGTATTAAAGCACGAAGCTTACCACTTTGAAGATACTAAAAAAAAAAAAAATTGTTTCCTCCCCCCTCCTTTTTTTTTTTAATTATCACAAGACTTTCAGGAGCAACTTAACATGTTACCCAGTCTCTCCTAGATGATGATAGTTATCACTGCTATCAGCCACCAGAAACAGAGCGATCACACAGCTTTACAAAATGGTCAACAGACCCACTGGATGTTGTGGAGCTCCACCGACCTAAATGTGCCCCTACAGCAATGCTGAACTGGACTCACAAAATCCTGCTGCATCTCAGGTCCCCGCAGCAAGATCACCATAGAGCTGTGTTGTCTTCACCTAAATACCAGTCTAGATAGGACATGAGCTACCCAAAGCCATATTACACCCTGGAATGCTTGCTATGCTTTCTTCCTTCTCTTTTATTCTACTCTGTCCATCAGAGACACAAGCACTACTGCTTGCTCCTATCTAAATGTGTGATTAACTCCCTAGCTTTTGTCAGCTGTTTTATTAAGTCATACTTTAAACCTGGCTACTGGTTCCAAGACAGCTCACCCGCACAGGTTCATTTGCCTACCTTACCCCTGAGGACATGACTCCAGGCAAGAGACAGGTGCAGAGCAGTTTCATATTCTAGTTTAGCAACAAAACAAGAGCAGCAATATGGAGAACAGGTTCTTTGCAACTTTTAGTTGGGAAGATGTGGATGGACTTAATGCAGACTTGGCTAATAATTTTGTTTAGTCACCTAAAACCATTTGTGCATTCCTTCTGCTCTCCCAGGTCTGGGTAATTTGCCTTACTATCATTGGCAATGTGTTCAGGGTGCTGGTCTTCAAATCCTCCCACATCACCATCCCATAATGCCAGGTTTGCAGTGACTTACAAAGACAAGAGAGAAACATCTGAAGATTTTTCTATGTGTAGCAGAGGTTACGCTATGAGGAAGAGGTGCAGAATGCAATTATTGACCACTTTAAGCTTTTTCTTCATTTCAGTGATCTGCCTGTCAAGAGCAAGGGACATGTGCTGCTACACCACCAGAGGAAGGAAAAGATTATTTAACAACCATGCAGGTCTGCTTTGAAACCCAGCCAAAAAGTTTGACACTGATCCAGGGCAAACAATGTCCCACTGCATCTCACCTTGACATATTGCCCTTGGCTGAAAAAAAGGATGAGTGTGAAAAAACGCAAAAAGCATACCTTCGGGATTCTGCAGTATGGAAGTTTCTTGTCTACTTCCCAAAAGCAGCACAAAATCTGGAGGATATACAGCATATGGAAAAGGTGCCCTGAGAAAGTAACTGGCAAGCCTAAATTCCGTCCACCGGAAGGTGAAAACAGACTGTGGACCATAAAGAATTTTCAAGCACCAAGTATCCCTGCTTACCTGCACTTTGAGATATCATTTTCCGCATAAAAAAATCCAAAAATAACACCCTGAAGTATCAAAAGGTTTATGACCAAATGCATTTTTTAAAAGGTAAAACAGCTGTGTCTGCACTCCACCTCTTGCAGGTGCTAGGGTCCAGCACTGTGACAAATATGAGCAGTGTGACAGGTTTGTTTAGGTATGCAGTGCAGGCTACCCAGCAGCCACACCAGATGGCTCTCAGTAGGTCTAAACAAGAAGAACAACCCTCCTGGGCAAGAGTGAGAGAGAGGAACAGGGGAAAACACACAGAAGCTAAATATCTCACAAGGAAGCTTCAGTTAAGGCCTGTGTAATGATCATGGTCCTGCATCAGAGATCTTTGCTACATCAACTACCTGAATTGTTTGGAAATGCAACTCAAATGTAACACATCCATGGGTTTTCTTATACTGGTTCTCTAAAATCAAAGTATTCATCTTCAATTATACTTAGGGATATCTAAATAGCATTTAAAAACACAAGAACACCACCTGTATTTTCACTACTTCTGACATGTCTTACCACGTCGATATAAATTACGTGAATATAAAATTAAAGTTATGAACAACATTAAAATAGTACGACTGAAGATCTCACCTAGAATTCACAGGTTCATTTTTTAGCTCAAACACAAAACTAAGTTTGCAGCACTGCTGCAATTGTTTTAACGCTTCCCAATTTATTTTCTCCCTGAACATCAACCAACACACAGTACTGAATACAGAAGAAAATAAGCAAGGAAGGCAGATGGGATCCAAACATCTGTTATTTGGTATATTTGATATTTCACTCAGTAAGTGTATAAACATACAAGTGCATCTCAGTGAATCACATCTATCTAATGTGAATAAATGCATTTTAGAACTTGGCCCTGATTTCTCAAGCTATGAGAAGAAAAAGCAAAAGGTTTCCCTTTCAGTCACAGGACTCCAATAGAAAGCAGATGCAGTCTCTCTGAATGGGAAAGAGATGTTTCTGAAGTGTTACCTGTTGCCAAAAGGATCATAACAGCAACATAATCTGAAATCCCCATAGTAATAAAGGTACCTAAAAGATGCTGTCAGAAAGGAAAGAGTAAGGCAGCGAGTGCCGGAAAAAAAAACACAACAACATTCAAAGAGCAATCTGGGATGTACATTTAATTTCAGCTGTGGTACAGCAATAGTCCCTCAAGCACTTGCATATAAAGTGATGTTATCACAATTCCAGCATTGCCCATCCAATTGCAGACTGAGCCTCCCCTCACACAGTCATCCTTGAAGACACTGAATACTGGCAGTCCAACTGCACTCCTAACTCATGGCCACAAAATATTATAGATATTTCCATGTACCACACAAAAAGCAAAAGAGGATGCTATCCTGACCTCATTTGTTGAAAAGCTAGGGATGGGACACATTATCTCTCAAAGATCAAAGACAATAAATTCACGTCATATTCCATTTCTTATTTCTGAACAGCATCTCAGCTAAGCTTAAACAATATTATCTTAAGATGATGAAATAGCATCAGTGCAATTCACAAATACCATCTTAATCTTTTTAACTAAGACAACAAAAGCATTGCATTGCTGCCTTTCATGTCCCTCCAAGCAGTCTGCATTTCAGACTTGCTGTGGCAAGAAAAACCAAAAGGCAGTGCATTAATCCAGTAAGACTTCAGGCAAACCACTGAATTAAAGGAGAGCCTTCTATTATTGTTTCAAGTACTCTCTCACATTTTCTGAAGCTGCAAATTTCAGTATTATGTTCTGTTTAGGATATTTCAATCTAACATCCAAACCAGACACACAAAAAATTATCATTTTCCACCTGATCATATAAAATACACTTCTGCAAGTCTCTACATTTTTCTTAACCTCAGTTCTGTGTAGTGGCAGTCCCAGACACAAATACCACTTAGAATTTCAGAAATCTGCAGTACCAAATTGGAAGGAGTCTCAGAGAGATGCAATGTAACTTGAAAAGTGACTGCCACCACAGACTTGCATTTTTTCACTTAAGGTTACTTGTATTTCCACATGGTATAATAAGCAAGAAATAACACTTGGCATTTGTCCAAAACAGAATTAAGAATAAGAACCACAACAGGTGTCATGAAACAGCAGGAAAGGAGATTGTGAATTTTTGTCTTATGAAGCCTAACAATATCCCCTCCCACCACAACCCACATGGTCCCACATGGTTTGCATTCCCAACGAAAACACTACATTCACTGAGAAGCAGAAATCAATCTTCATGCTCGTAAGAAACTGGCATGCCCTTTCAAAATAAGCTTTCCAAATATGACAAAATCTGAATTTTCCAAAGACAAGTTGACAACTACTAGCTAGGGATCAGATCGCTGCTAAGACTTATGCTCCTAAATACCCATGTCACTCCTGGAAATAACAACAGATTTAATATGTGCTCTCTTCGTCCAACAGTCCACTCAGGAACATTAAACAAAGGGTAGGATCAAATAAAGACTTGAGACCTGAACCACTTCTTAGTCAGGAAAGACCCCTTCAGGTGAAAAGACTGCCTTTTCACAGTGTCTTTAAATGTAAGATTTGAGAAACAGATTTGCCTCACAAATACACAGCAGAATCCCTTTATATATGAGGTACTGTAGGTCCTATCACTGGCTACCAATGATGCAGTACATGAAACCAGTCTATTTGGGACCCAGCTGCCAGTGTGCGAAGTCACTGTAATGCTTTCCAGACCAATTCAAAACCACTTCTATCACGTGAATTTCAGGACCAAAAGTCTAACACCACCAAGACCATTTGACCGACTTAAATCAGGACCCAAAATGCCTTCATTAGCTATGGCTGTATGCTAAACTGCAAATTGGGCCCAGTTTTTAAGTGGACTTAGCAGAGCTTTTTTACATATTTGACACCAGCAGAAAATGAAGACGACTTGAGACGATACCACTGACCTCCAGCAAACACACTCATTTCACTTGTATTTCACATCCACGGAATCGTCCAAAAGCTCTGACAGCATCAAGGCAGCTACAGAACACTGCTCACTAGGCTGAAGCGTTGAACTTACCAGGCCAGGATCAGCAATGGAGCCCAAACTCTTATTTCCCCCTGGGGAAGGACTAATGGCAGGGCCTACAGGTGCACATAGTGCCACAGATATTATCTGAGCTCAGCATGCTTGCATTGCAGCCACGTGAGGAACTTCTGCTGCCATGGCATCCATCAGCCTCAATGACCCAATCCACTGAGCCAAATGGAAAAGACACTGCAGTGACACATACCGGATGAGAAGAGTCACCTACCCACATGGTTTTCATGGCAAGAAACATATTTGAACCAAGAACTGAAACATTCATAATAATTAAAACCCTTTTAATGTGTTCTGTTTCACTTCCTGTCCTTATTTGCTCTGAAAATGCTGAAGAGTTATTGTAACTGTTCCCATAAGTTATGGAGGTTTGAAATTTCATTTGTGGGTGGTTTTTTTTTAATAATAGTAAGTCAATTACTGTCTAAACTTTCATAAATACACAGATATTTACTCTAAGAGACGGTGCTCCACTTGTCCGTTTCAACTCCATTACCACAGTGACCAATGCATCCTTAAAAAAAAAAATCTAGGTGTCTTCATCTTTTCTTTGTAGAGGTTAAATTCTAACATGTGGACAGTAGCAGATCAAAAAGGTAAAAAAAATTAAAATTAAGAAAAAGATCAATTCACTGTTTACTACTTCTGGAATTTGCTTTTGTGTGTTTCAGTCATAAAGCCTCTTCCTGAAACTACCAAAAAAAAAGTTTTCCTTGACCTAGAGGGAAGAAAAAACACAAGAAATCAAAATAGAGTAGTGAACGAACAGAGAAGATATGAAGGGGGTAAGATTTGAGAATTAAAACTATATCCTATATTTTTATCTGGAGAGAGGACAAAGAACTTATAAATATGAAATACTGCATCTTGGCATACACAAATGCAATAAGGGAATTGCGTAGTTACGTACACTTGCCATGTGTCTTGCCCTAGCATTCCATTAAATATCTCTGGCTTAACATGACTGAAATCTGTTAGACAAAGTTTGTTAAGTGACTTTCCTTCCTTCCTTCCCTCTCAATCCCTTGCAAGGTCCAGCAGAGCCTGGTTCCCCCTATCCCAGCAGAAATAAACCCAGGTCTCCACTTTGCGTGGCCTGATACTTCCAAAGCGTGAAATAACCTGAGAGTGGAAGCTGCAGGTAAACCTTGGCATCTTAAAAAAAAAAAAAAAAAAAAAAAAGAGCGAGAAGGCATTTCCACTGAAGCAATTAGGTGCAGAAAACTGGCTAGTTAATGCTTGCTAATTTAACACACTTAAGGACACAAACATTACGGCAAACAATATTCTGGAAAAACAAACACATTGGAAGAACTCCTTACTGGCTCCCTAAACACTTATTACCAAGAAGGGGATAGTTTATATTCGCTATACACCTGGGAAGAGCAGGTTAGATGGGAAAACTGGAGCTGAAATGGCAAAACACAGGAGGCAGCATTTTCAGAACATTATCACTAAGTTTTTTTTTTCTCCCTCACGGATAATAAAATGTTAGCTTCTTCATGACAAACTACTCTGCAAGGCAGCAGCAGCAGGAGCAGAGGTCTTAGCAATCTTTGCGGCTATCTGCTTATATGCCACATCCACTGAATTTAGTGCGACCTCTGCAATCAGCTGCCAGGAGACCAGAAATAAATCCTTTGGCAGGTTTTAAAAGAGGAGACACTTCAGCACTTTTGCCCTCACAGGATTAGATGCTTCAGTTTTACTTTCTTTTCTCTCTGCTTTCACAAATGAGTTTTACTGGTCGATCGCGGGGAAAGGCAGAGGCTACGTTAGACACCAAAAAACAAGCACAGAGTTCAGAAGTAGCTTCTTCCTTCGACAACTTCAGCTGAAATTAGAGGCAAGGCAGCCAACGTGCCACAGAGATGAAGCACCAGGTGGCAGGACAGAGATATCAGTCATTTAGCAGACTACCAAATAAACTCATCTTTGAAGCTTGTGTGCTAAGAAGTTGATGCGGCATCGCAACAGCCATAAGCATCACTGCAGAAACAGGAGCTACTCCTGCTTGCGGACCTCTCTTTAAGCAGTAGCTTTACAATAGGCCACACCATAAGCACAAAGGCCAGGAAGGGTGGGGGGGATCTCACAGTTTCAACACCTCAATAAGAAGTGAAAGCTGGAAACCCCAGACAAATTAAAAGCCAAGCCATCAAGTATGACCCTCAAATCAAATCCCAAAACCTTCAGTAAAAAGCAGGAAGAAACAGTCTGCGTGCTGGCCAGAACAGCACTGTCTAGGAGAGCTGGCAGCCCAAGGGTGACAAATGCCTTTGCAAAGCCCTAAGGAACAACCCAAAGAACAAGCAGTGTCACAGCCACCAGGACCCACCCCACCTCAGCCATTTGTAGCACACTACCCTGCAGCCCAGGACTACCCTGTGTATTTTCCAGCTACCTAATGCGTACAGCCCATTACGGAATAACTTCATAAGTAACACTTCTGTTTGGTTGTTTTTAAATAAAACAACGTAGAAAATGAACTAAGTACTAATGAAATCACATCTATTACATTTTTGTGTTAATCAAAAAAGAACATTCCATCAAACTTCTATGAGAATAACTGAAATGACACATTTCTCTTTCCGTAAGGTTTTTGGTTGATAGTCTTTTTTTCCATCTTGTTGTCTGGGTTGTTTAAAAACAAACGAACAAAACAATAAAGATTCCTCTGTTACAGGATCTGCTAGCGAAATTCATAAACACAATGGAACAAGGGAACATTAAGTAGCATTTACAACAGGAAGTTTCCTGACATAAACTTCTGGGGTTAGGCAGGTAAACTGAATTAAACCAAGCTCCAATCATCATTTTTTCATTATTTTTCCGTACATAAAAGGAGGTACAGATGAGATTTTTTTCCACAGAGAATGCTGTAAATTGATAGCTTTATTCCACTTCACTACAGTTTCTTATTGATTTTCTCTCATTTTATCCTGCATTGATTTGTTAATCCCTTCTCTGTAACAGTTCTAATGACAAATTGAGAATGAAAAAAGCATGCTTTAGGGCCTGTTCCACTAACCTCTTGCTTCAAACCATAATCGGACTTGGATTTGGAGTATGTGTATACATCGGGTCAGACCAGACTCACCTCATTCTAGGGTAGTCTTCATACTGCAGCCTCTCCACTCTGGCTGGCTGGACAAGGCAGCAACTGAAAAAACATTGGTTGGCCAGAACAGGATTTCTGCATTTAGAGCAGCCACGTCCGAAGGCTTCTGCTCACACAGCCTTTGTCTTAATACTAAGTCCACTTTTAAACAACTTTGCAGCATCCCTCATAGTCCATTTGCAGATAGTAACTGCACCACACATGGGACTGGCACCAGCAAACATTCAGGGCATTTGTTGGTGCAAAGCGGATGAGCACTAAGCTGGATCACAAGCTGTCCATGAGCTCAGAGACAGTAGCAGTCATGGTGCACTGTTAGTAACGTAATCAATGCAGGATGGGACACAGTATTTTTAATTTAAGGAACATAGTACGAGTATACACAGGTCTGAGAGTTACAAGCAAGATAGTTTAGATTACTCCTTTTGCTGCTAATAGGTTTGTGAAATGCAGCTGCCAAGCTGGCCTCACTGTTAGGCCACGCTGCTGTTGAGTTACACGGAACTGCCCAAGGCACAGCCACTGCTGCAAGCAGTTACCATGTCTTTCCAATTCCCTGATACTTTTAAAGAACTCTAAGTAGGGTACTAATTTAGGTTTTTAACTGCAACAGGAAATCTAATGGAAAATGAATTTATGAATGATGTTGCTGAAGCCTTAGCCCACACCCACATTCGTATCACTGCAGTGATCACGTGCTGCGTGGGTCTCCAACTCCTGACTTACCCCCACGTCACTCCTCCTACTTCACCCGTACTGTAGGTAATCAGCCCTTTGTGGTCTCCCATACAGATGCCAACGCAGCCCGCCTCACTGCTACAGTGCAACCCTGGCAGAGCGGCTTTGGGCATGTAAGGCAGCCCTCACCTACAGAACTGGTAACTGGAAAACCTTTATTTTGTACTCACACAGCAAAGACAACACAGGAGGCCTCCTCTCCCATCCATTTGCTGTTGTGAATTTTGTTTCCCTTCCCCCTTTCTGCAACATCAGCTGCAGAGAAATTGGTATGGGTGATGGGAAGCACAGTGCTGGGAGCCAACATCATATCTAAGCTATCCCAAACAATTACACATGTAAAGCTGGCAATCCAGACTCTGCTTATTACCACAAGGAGAAGAAAAAAGCAATGCTCCCCACCCTCTCACTGAGCATTAAATAACTGAGTTCCACTTGACCAAACTATTTACAATAGAGCTGTGAGTAGGTTACAGCTTCAATGGAGCAGACCTTAATGCCTCCAGAGTAACTTCCATGGCCCAACACGCCAGTATTCTAGTCAGAAACACTCAAAAGCTCAGAGCAAACAGTCATGTCTCTGCCCAGGCCATACGGTATTCTTCACAAACCAGAGTCATGTCTGAACGGGATAAGAACAGCACACGGTAAATGGGATGGCCACCTATCCAAAAGGCTGCATTTGCATTTCAGCCGGTTGTTACCACTCTCGTTTTCCTGCTAGGAGAACCAGCCAGCCCAAGAAGTAAACCCTCTTTTTACTTTAATACATTAATGGGAACTCCTCTCAACCTGCTCATGGACCTGACAAGAACAGTGTTACTCTCTTACATGGGGCGTGCAGATCAAGCACAGACTGTCAGCACGTGCAGGCTGCTGTTTCATTCTTTTGATGAATCATTTTTTACCCCGGAGAGGTCAAGAAGTACAAGAAGAGTTATTTTCCTAAATCAAAAGGCTCCATTTCACCATATTACTGCACTTTTATAATAGGGCAATAACAAGGCTTATACATTAATATATATCAATCATATAATACTAACCAATTAACATCACAGCAGATATCTTAGGTTTGTCTGTCTTGTAGGTAGATGCTTCACAGCTTGCAACAAGAGTGGGGAGGAAAAAGTGAAAAACAACAATATACCAACAAGTATGTTTCAACTGCTTGAAATAAACAATACCACATTACTACAACAGGTAGCGAAAAGAGTAGCAATTACTTTGACTGCAGAGGGCCAAGAGAACATGCATACTTCTGACAGCATTCCTTGAAAAAGAAAGGAACCCTCTGGAGGATCCATGCCAATCTGTACTGCACGGGATGAGCGTACACACTGGAAGTACAGACCACAGCAGGATCAGGAGAAAGACAGCAGGTAGAGGTTGCCACAAGGTGAGGGGTTATTTTTGTTCCTGACACAACTGGCCCCCTACATTCATCATCAACATTCAGGCTTGGTGACAGAGAAAGTGAAGAGGGAATTAAGCCCAAGAAATCAAATACCCAAAAATGACAGCATGACACACAATTTTTTGTGATTTCTTAACTGAAATTCCAGCTCCGTGTCCTCAGCTGTAATCTAGCACAGCTTTCTTTAATTACAGAGAGGAGACAATGGAAACATGGTTCCACGTGAACAGCGCTTCACATTCAAAATGACCACGGCCCTTCCTTCCACCAATTTTGAGAGAAACATTCAGCACTGCACAATGACGACTTCTCACTTGTTTATTGCTGCAGCAAACGTTTGCTGCGACGTGAATGACATGCTGAACATACCACAAACAGTAAAATGATAGCTATTAAAACCAAAAATATCAAAACGGCTTGGAAAAGCATTTTGACAAGGAAGAAACATTACACCAGGTCTTTGTAGCATTTGCTAAATACAGAGGCTCATCATATTTCAGGCTATTTGTATTTAATTGTCCTTTCATCTGAAGAGCAGTGGATGCGAACACACATCAGGCAGCAGATGAGTCAGATGTTCTGAAGAGGTCCAATCAAGGACGTCCCACAACACAGGAGCACTGCCTGCATAATGTCTCACACAACTGACTTCAGCTACAGCCTCAAGTTTCTTCTCAGTGTCTCATCCCATTCCATTGTGGCTATGCACCAAAGCACCAAGAGAAAAAGTAAGTAGGACTGCAGTCTCGTAATTCAAAAAGTTTAAACACATGAGACTCCAGGAACCTTATGTCCACATACAATTAAAGCTGCCAGGATGGCAGCTCAGATTAGTAGATAATTATCTTAAATTTGAGCTTTTGTTCTTCCACCATTTCAACTGAAAGAGGAAAAAAAGGCACTCATTTATCAAGGCCAACGTTTCAAAATGAATTTCTGAGATGAAGGCAAACTCACAGTGGAATAGGTCAATCAAAACACTTCAAAAAGCAGTTTTGGAGTGGCAGACACACAGACGTTATACATTATACCAATTTCAGCATAAAGAAGGGAGAATCCCCAGTCCTTGGTGGAGAAAGACAAGGGGATAGAGACAAGTCACAGCACCAGGGGTTACCTAAAGGACAGCACAGGAGATTTAAACTAGTGTACCTGATATATTGTCCTCTAATTCGGAGATCAGTTTCTCAGTTTCGGTTTTGACAGTATTAACCCCAGTGCAGAGGCAATCAACAGACCACAGCTTGGCCAAAAATTTGGTTCAATCATTACAAATGATTTATAAAAACTGTCTGTGGATAAAAATCATTAGTTGTAAGCCTCAGCTATTACTAAATTGGCTCTCTATATCGAAGTGCAAATTGGAGTTGATAATTAAGGGTAAACACACAAAAGAACTCATCCTCTCCGTATTCATTTTGACTCAGCTCTTAAATCAAACCTCGTCTCCATATACCAACAAATAGAAAAAAGGATAGTTCATGTGTCGAGTGTGAGCTGGTTTTCATTTACACAACCTATGTGCTGCAACTTAATCCAACTTTAAGTCTAAATTCTAGCACTGACGTTATTTTGTAACCTTGAAGTAATTTAGGCTCTTATTATCTGCTTTTTCCTTTTCTCATCAACACAGCATCATTTGTACCCTGAGAGGAGCTAGCTCTTGATCACACACTTCTTAATCATCTTCATGCTGTTAGCTCTGCAAAGAACAATGGCTGCTCCAGAATACTGTCATTGCTATTCACTCAGATCAGGTCTCTCATAGGTCTGTAAGAAGGAACAGTGCTAAGGGCAGCAGAATGAAGATGAGATTGTTTTTACTCTTCCTTTTCCATTTGCCGAGGCGATCGGCTCCGGGGCAGACGCGTTCTGCAGCGGAGC
>JAACYQ010020964.1:0-12237 GCA_011075105.1 Heteronetta atricapilla
AGCGTAGTTCTCGGGCACTGGACTGCCGGGACGCCATGTTCCATGTCCGGGGAATCCTGGGAAATGTAGTTCTGCGGCACTGGTCTGCCAGGTTAAAAAAAAAAAAAAAAAAAAAAACTGCAACTGACTGAAGGAAAAACAAAGCACTTACCCCAAGGAGCTGCAAGACACCCGGCACCCTGCCCCCAATCAATCACCTGGGAAAGAGGAGGGACGAAGCACAGGAAGGAATAAAGAGAGCAGCAGCTGTCTAGCTGTGTGTCTAGACAGGTTGCTTAGAGGGCTGTTACTTACAGGGATGATAGAGAGCACTTTGTTCAGTCTGCTGCTCCCTCTTATAACCATTTCAGAGATGAGAAGAGGGGGTGGTAGCTGCAGGGGAGTCTGCTCATTTACCACTGCTTTATTGATTCCCAAAAGCTATTCAGTCTTCTAGCTTGGATGAAATAAACACAATTGTTACTACTTATGCACACCTACTCCATTGATGATTGTAGTTGCCCAACTATTAACTACTGAAAGCATTTACTGAATTTTGTCTTCTCTACCCACTAACTCAGGTTTTCTTTTCCTTGAGAACCCTATTAGCCTGTTGTCTTGTGCCTCAAGAATCATTCCAAGCATTTTGCAGGAATATATCCTTCAATGTTCCAGAGTAACCCTTACCAGTTGCTGCAATTTGGATAGCAGGTTTTCATCCTTTGATGTCTGCATTAAGTATCTACGGGGTGGTTAACACAAGCAGGCCAACCGTGGAACTAAGTTCTGTAAAATAGCTTTCTTATCTGAAAAGTAACAGATGCATTCCCCAAAACACTCATTGGTAAGAGGATCACAGAAAACAAAGTTTGTTTTCCAAGCCTGGACATTATACTTATTCATGGGAGAGCTATACAAAATGACATTCTGGCACAAAGTAGAAGCTACGTCAAGAAATGCTTGAGAATATTTTTGTCTTGCAGTCATAAAATCAGGAGATAAGGCCATTATTGTAGGTTGGATGTTCCCAGTAACTTCCACAATTGTAAGATGGAACAGAACAGCAGGTACCATGGATAAGGTTTAAGGCTGAACAGATATTTATAGCTGGAATATTGAGGTTGGCTTTTCTTCCTCTGAGAGCTCTGAACTGTAAATACAGAAGTCCCTGAAGAAACTTGTACCCTGACAGATAGAGATCTGGTTCTGTATTTCTTTATAGTACAAAGAACCTTCAGTTGCCCATTGGTCAAGACAAATTGCTCCATCTGTAACATGGGCATTCTTGTTATCATGTATTAAAAACAAAGTTCTGTAGTTTTTATTAAAAGGTACTGACAGAAAAAACACACTTCATTTTCTTAAGGATTGCTTGGCTTCTTTAAAAGCCTTCAGCCTCAACATTATCCTCTGTGTTTAGAAGTATATCTGCTCCACTCAAGCTTTTACTCAGAGTTTAACTGATCTTAGTGCCACGGGAGTTAGCTGACACTGGCTTTTCATGTGGTCATTAAGCATTTTGTTCAAGAAAGTCAGTCACTTGTTTCAAAATGGTCTTTTGAGGCACTCTCAATATTACGCTGTCAGTCATCAAACCACAGAGATGTTCCACGTGGAAAAATGAGGACACACTGACAACACTGTCCCTCAATTCTGGTGTATCACTCTGTTACTCTGGAATATATTGACATACTCTCAGATGCCTCAGGATTGGTGCCTGCATTAGTGATGAAGACAGTGATATCAAGAAAGTTAAGCTTACTTATATTTTTTGTATTATTAAAGAAGAGTTGCATAGGAAAATAATTGAACATTTATATTCCATTGATAAGGGTTTGGTTAAAGCAGGAACAAGAAAAGTTTGTGTGTCCCAGTAACCCTGAATAAACATCATGGTCTAATGACATGTCCACTTCCCATTTATAGAACATCATACTATTTCAGGATAGCACTTAACTCTGTCAGATCATTCACTATTCTGCATTAGCACTGCAGAGCGTCACGTTTAGAATTGAACTATTGGCACACTACAGGAGAAGGCTTTCTCTGAAGTGACCATGTTTCTATATTGAATTCTGTTTTGTACATTAAAAGTCATGGTAGAAGCATGATAGATTACTTTTCAAACTCATAATACATGTGAACAGAAGAAAAATATTGTAATGCTTCTTCTAGGTTTACACCGATTTCCCCTGTTTTATACCTTATGCTACCATTTGTTGGTGCTTGGTATGGTTTTAGAGCAGAGTTCTTTAAATCCTTTTCAAAAACATTTCATTTCTTAAGAAGCATAGAGAGTAAGTGAAAAATTTAGAAGGCTGAATCTTTAGAGAGTAGAATACTATGGCACACAGGAGCCAGCACCAGCAAAACCAGGTGCAACACCCTGATGTATGATGCATGTTTGTATCTTGGAAGGTTTTTACACTATTGTCACTGCCTGACAAAAGTGTTTGTTTCCACTGCTCAAAGGTTTCATTTTGCCTATACAACAGCACTGCTAAGAAACAGATGACACTTGAAGAAATCGGGTTCATTTTAATACAAGCAAAAGCTTTTTTTAAATAGCTATGGGTGAGCAAGTAGAAGTTCCTTTTACGAAGTGACATGGGGAAGCCAATGCAGCTTGGTCACTGTTTCATTTGGATTCCTGCCAACCCAATGCAAGACTGAACTATGGATGACTTGCTGACTTCAAACACTGGCAAAGTATATCAAGGAAAACTTTAAGAAAAACTGCATTAGTACTTCATTCCACAGGCCACAACCATTCATCTGAAACAAAAATACGGAGCATCAGCATTTACCTCATACTTCCCATGATACAAAAAAATCCCCAACACATTTAAAATACATTTATACAAATGATCAATAACACTGTTTGCCAGTGCTCATGCAAGCCCAAGTAAACCATTTGCAACAAATAATTCCAATAAGTAATTCTTTTTAAGAGTATCTTATTTTCAACATAAGACTCCCACAAGGAAGTTTTTGGAATTTTCTTCCCTTTCTCCCCTGCTGAACGGTGTTACCATGCCACCAACAATACACTACCCAAGCTGAATTTTCCTTTTTGAATTGATTGACAAGATACGCTAGAACACATTACTTGGACTTCTTGGTAACGTAGCAAAGGTCATCACCTACTGCAGGCACTGCCTTAATATCAGTTAGGGACAGGAGAGGTAATTTTCAAGTTATGTTGCAGGATCCCAGGGAACAGACAGGAACACGATTCCTGAACTTGCAAAGACTTCTTAACATAAAATCCTCAGATTCCACAAGCATTTCTACTATGAAAAAAGTCAATATAGGAAATTTAGCCAAGTTGTTTAAAAATAAAAATACAGTTTCTAGTAAGGAAAGCACAAGATATTTTTTCTTCCAACAGAGCAGATAGCATGACATCATTTGTCCATTTTGAAGTGCAAGAACAGAAGTACCAGCTGTTCCAGAAGCTCTTTACAGAGTTGAAAGAGTTACATATTCACCTACTTGAGCTGAGTTGAAGTTGCAGTCTTCCAAATCTCACACAAACCTGTCACAGGGTTAAGTGTCACATACTCAGATATTCCCAAATTCTCTTGCTTACATTTTGTTCCAGTGATCATAGTGAAGTGACAATAAAAACCATGTTATCCCTTTGGACCAGTGCAAGTCCAAATACATGATGTAGTCCACAAGATATTAGAGTTGTCATTCTTACCAGGGATTCCTTAAATGTATTTCTATCCAACACTATAGTAGGCATTAAGGACTTAAGTGGGATTGTATTGATCAAGTGTGGTTCTGTTAGAAAAAAAAAAAAAAAGAGACAGCCACATTCTGTATGTTTTCATGACTGAAATTTTCTGCATATTTTTATGATGGAAATTTAAAATTTTAGAGAAACTCAAGTTTCAAGATGTTTTGTTAATTGACATTTGGGGGGGGGGCGCACATTGTTCTAGCTATATAAACTTGAGTAGCTATATGTAGCTATTTTAACACCTGCCCTAAAATAAAAGCTATAGATGAGACACACTAGTCATGGAAGAGCCTTACAGCATGCACATTTAGCACTTTACAAGCCCTGATGTGATAAAAATGCCAGAGGAAAGCAGAAGAGGAGGCACAGCACTAAGCAATAGAGGGCACACCTTAGGTACACACTGTGCCAAGTGTAACACCAGCACAGCTCCTCAGACAGCTTTGATTTACTTTAAGAACCACATTAGCTCCCACATACAGATCACCAACCAGGTAACACAAGGTAACAGCTTCTTGGGCTCTTCTAGTGGTACCTCATATGCTAGAATGCTAAGATGCTGCAAACAGTGTTTGTTTGCATGTGTTCCACCCTGTATCTCAAGTAAAAACAACTTCAGATTGCATACATATGACAAAGATTGCCGTGTTGCTCATCTGGTCTTATAGCCTACATGTTACAGGAGTCATTGAACACAGAGCTGAGGAAACAGTTCATATAAAGGCAGGCTTACCAGCTGGTGCAGAACACAAGCAGTGAAGCTGAAAACCACAATAATCAGCACATAAAATGACTCAGTTTGCCTCCCTTAAAGTCTGACTTGGAATCCTCTTTGCTGTCAATCTCCTCCGAAGAAAGTTTATCCAATTCAATTAGCACTGCTGACATGGTGAGACAGTCTCAGTGTTACTCAAAAACCAAAGTCAATAAAAGAACAAACCACCTGAACTTCAGCTCATTTGCTGTTTGGGGAAAAAATAACTTCCTATCATCAAAATATTTCCCCAAGCCGTACTAGTGCAAAATGCTTTTGACTTTCTTACTGAAGGAGAAACTCTATTTCCATGAAGCTGTTTGTCCAGCTCTACAGCATTTGCTAGATGTTGCAGCTCTTTAAGGTAGAAAACTACTTCTTTTAACAAGTTCTCTCCTCAGTGTGACCACAGTATGATGGCACTTCTGCAGAGCTGGTACAAAAATAGAAAGGCTAAGTGGAGACATCTGCATCTCCGCTAAGTTCTGGACTAAGTTTAAGCGTCCAAGTCCCATTTTGTTACCCGCTGGTACAGCTGGGAGGAGCTACTCAGTACCAATGAACACAAGTGCATTCATTCCCCAGTCTGGGGAAGCCGCTTCTGCCGCGGCTCGGTTTCCTGGGTGAGCGCTCGGCTCTGGGTCCATATGCACGCAGCGCGATACAGGCACACCACACACCCCATCAGCCCTTGGAAACCAGCAACGAACGGCTCTCGGTTCCTCCGCTCCGTGTTTCTAAGCCTAGATTATACTGATGATACCGACTTGGTTATTTCTTTTTAGGAAAACGGATTCAAGTAACCTTAAGCAAACCGGCTCCGCCCTGGAAGCTCTCTGCACTTCTCCCCCACGCTTCGATACCGATAAAATCCGGCAGAGCTCCGGGGACCCGTTTCTCTCCTCTCCCCTCCTTGCAGCCTCTGCCCCGGCGGCTGTAGACGCCGCTCACCGGGGCCGAGGGAGGCACCCACCGGCGGCGGGGGGGAGCTGCACGGCTCTAAGTTGCCCTGCAGGACGGCAGAGCTGCTCAAGCAGGAATCGTTGCTCCTGGCGTGTCACACTGGGCAACCCCAGCTAACAGGAGCCTGGTGTAAAGCCAAGCCTCCGGCAGTTACCTCTCCAGTCCCCTGCCGGCTGGGAGCAGGTAGGGCTCCCCTGTGCCTGTGTGGGAAACAGATCCTTCTCCAGCAGCCTGCTGTCAACCAAGGCAACCCCACCAAACATTCCAGCAGGACACTTGAACCTCAGGGAATTTCCACGAGGAGATAGCGTAGGTGAGTTACAACCACAGCAGGAAATCCAGGTGGGGAACAAAGCTATTGGTATTAAGTAGAGGAACAGGAAAGTGGAACTGAAAAAAAAAAAAAAAAAAAAGAGTCACAGGGGAGAGGCTTTCCAAGAGGCCAGAAATAATTCAAAGCAGTTCTTTCAATTAATGCGCATCAGGGGTGGGAAAAAGGAGACAGCTTGGTCAAAGACTCACAGCACTTCTCCGAACTACAGAAACTGTTATGTAACAGGGAACACAAGCAAGCCAATGTTAGAGAGCTCGGAAGGGAATGCCAGCACAACTCATGCCACAAAAGGCAAAGGAAGAGTTAGCAGAATGGACATACAGCAACATTAACAGAACCATGTTTCAGTTCTACATGAAGTCCAGTTATACTGTTATTGATAGCTGAAGCAACACGATTTTATTCTAAAGCTATCTTCCCTAGTTGAAAATGCTGGCCATTAATGGCAGATTTTACAGAAAATAACAGACTAGATATATCACAAAACTCATAGCTGAAATTGCATTTCCCAGTCACTGAATTTGCAAAAAATATGCAAAAAGAGGTATTTCACATAGTTGTTACTCTTAGGTCCAGTATTTCAGGACTCATAAAGAAGGCAAAAACTTCATCCTCTAGTGACAGAGGATCATGGAAGCAGAAAAGTAGAGTTTTTTCCAACAGTGAATATCCTTACAACTTCTTACTGTGCTTAGCTGGGTACCTGTGATTCTCTCCAGCATATGCAAACAATTTTACTTCCTGCACCAATCTGTACATGATGTTTTAGGTTTCTCCAAAGGTATTCAAGTCAGTGTATTTTACTGTAAAAGCAAACCATCTCATTATTATGATTATGTTCTCTACATAGCTACTATATAACTCTGAATATGCAAGTCACTGTAAGGCACATTACATTTTGAGTGTGACTATCTTTCATTTGTACAAGCTTTTTTCCTTTATTTTACACACTTATGCATAAGTTAACAGTAGTCAGTGCTTGGCATCAATTTAGAGATTCCCCAAACTGTTTTACCCTGTATATGCATTACAAGGTGTCTGTAAAAACTGAAATACCAGTTAACTGTGCTAACAGGTAAGGATCATCCTTTTTACAGTGGTAGGTGCCTAATGCTGCTCCTGCTTTGACAGCGCAGAGCTGAGCCAGCCTATGAGCAGCTCAAGTCCTGTGTGGCATGGCATCTTTGGCACCTCACCTTTAGTGTCCTCATCCCTCTTTCAACGCCAACAGTAGTGGATGGCAAAACCGGGAGCCTCATCTATTGTAATACTGCTTCTATTTGCCAAGAGGTTTAGCGTGTTTATTTTTCCTCCTCTTTACTCTATGAAGAGTGTCCCTTCTTGCAAGGTATTAGAAAAAGATCTTGCAAATAGCATAGGAACAAGCCATTTTCAGAACCCAAAGTGCCTGAAGATACTCATATAGGCACTTAAGTGAACAATCAAAAGCCCCAAAACATGCTGTTTCTCCAACGTCTCTAAACAATTTGATTCCTATCAAGTTGCACTGTGAATAGATACTCTAATACCTCTGGTCAAACATGTGTAAGTACTTGAAAGTTATGTACTCAAAAGTTATTTACAGTAGTTTCATGGTTCTCATGCTTTGAGAAAGCATCAAAATTTGCAAGCTTTGAAAGTACCATTCATACTACTAGCAGTGTTTTAGAGATAGAATAAATTTAATTATAATATCTATACAATTCATGATCCCTAACTCAAGTCATGCCAAACACCAAGCTATGAACACTTATTCCTCAAAGACTACAAGTAAGAGACTATTTTAAGTCAAATAATAGTCTCATTTGTTTAAAAAAAAAAAAAGTTTAGTTCAAGAGAAGTACATGTTTATATAGTAATTAAGATGCATTGATACAGTTCTCCCTTAGTCCAAATGTTTCAGCGCTTAGGCCTTCATTTAATTGAAGACGCAAGCTTCATGACCTCCTCAGCTTGGACAGAGCTGTGCCTCTTCCCCGGGGACTGCTCTGTTAGAGTGTCAGTGGGGAATCTGTGTTAATTTGACCCTCTTGTCATACCTCTTTGAACAACAGATAAACAAGACGTTCAAAACAGAGGAGATGAGTTACCACCTTCCTAGAACAAGGCTGAACTAAGATTGAATTATATTTATTATTTGAATCACAACAGAGAAGAATATTTGATTATATTACAAGGTTAAGATGCTCCAATCACTAATATGGGAAGTAGGCTACAGATTGCTGTGCAGCATCCATTTAGAAGTGAGCTATCTTTGTTTAAATACACATTCAGAGGCATTTGGCATCTCAACTCACATGTAGTACTTTTTAGCCTGACTACATGATTCAACAAGCCAACTGTAGTCCAACAGCAACTGGCAAGGCCAATATTGAATAATCCATCTTTAAAGCATAGTTTTCTACTTCCCATTTTCTTATTTAGGGTTGTTGAGAGGAAATATTTCATTATCAATTCACTATCCCATAAAACCTTGGAATTCCCTTTGGAGTTTATCCTTTTAGAGTTTACTGCAGTTCTTTGTTTTAAAAGCATTACTGCAGGGTACAATGAAGACCTATCCCAAAATAGGACACAGTGACCATCATTTTCCCCAGGAAAGAAAGAACAAAATTAAGTAGCCAGACAGAACATTCATCACCTAACTTAACCAATTATAACAGGAAAATAAGTAGGGAAATACCATTAAAATCAGACATACTCTTAATGAACTGCAGTCCAAAAAGCCAATGGCTTTTTCATCTTAACACTTCCTAGTTCTAGAAATACATTATCTAAATTTAGTTTAAGCCAAACTTCTTAATATATCTTGTCAGCATATATATATATATATACACACACACACACAAAATGCATCTAAAACATGCTCTGTCATTCAAGTGCAGAAGAAATTTATACTGCCAAGTCTTTAAAAAAAAAAGATTTTGGCCAGAGCAAAATGCTCATGTTTATTTTGTTCCTAGATAATGTTCATACACTTCTGATTACATTTGATTTTGATTTTTAGTATGCTGAAAGCAGTCAGCAAAATGGATCATCCGTGTTCATGAGCAACAGTGACAGCTGGAATCCGATAGCTTACATCACAGTATTACCAGTAATAAAACAACACTTGGAAGGAAGTCTGTATTAATTTACTTTCCAAGAGGTTAAGGGGAGACTGCTAATGAAGATCTGCTGACATCAGCAAGCTAAAACTATGCCCAGGATGACTTGTTTTACATCAGTTATATTAATCTAGTAACTTTTTTTCAGCATCGTCTAGAAAGTATTTTCCAGAAACACGAACGTAAGTAAGGAGGCCCATAATCCTAACTCTGCCCTTATATAGATGCATTCACTGTGATACCAGGTATTGACCTGGGTAAGAGACCATTCCCGTAATGCACTAAACATTATGCTTCGTCACATATTCACACATAAAGACGTTTTACAGTTGCTCACAGAATGTTCATGTGGTTAAAGCATTGCACCATTTCCACTAAGGTGTTGCTTTTAGCCTAAAGCAAAGACCAGAACACAAATAGGAAAGGCAAGGAGCCTTGCCCCATTATGGAAGACAGTTGCTCTTCCAGACATTTCCTAACCATCTAACAAGGTGATTTATCCAAGCATGTGGCATGTAAAAATACCTTTCTCCAGATGCACGAGAAATATTGTAATCTTATTGCCCTTAGAGATAAACGAAACAAAGATCAGCCCCAGAGGAAACCAGTGGTGAAGTCCAAAACCAAAACATGCCCTAGTTACAAAGCAATTTCTACTCAAGTCTCCTCTAAAATGCTTGACAAAGTTCCTTCATGCCTTCATGTATTTTTCTAGTTATGAGCTACTTTTACATAGGTTCTAGCAAAAACAAAATTAAAAGCAATGCATTACTGCTAGTAAGTTCAGCTAAGTAATTTTAATGTCAATTGCAGAATTTAAGTATCATACAAGATATCCATGGGTGCAATGGAATGACTTGGAGTTTGAGACCTCTGCGACAGCTGCAATCTTACAAAATAGGACTGGACTCTAAAGGGCATGAAAATCAAACTCAGTCTCTAATGATTTCATTAGTCTATAGCAACTCTTATGTGCAGACAAGCATAGATGCAGGGCAGGTTCTCCAAGACTAATGTCCACACTTGAAATCACACTGACAGAACTCAGGCTTGATTCAATTCAGTGGGATAGAGCTTGACATGTTTGCATTTCATGAACATTTCACAATAAGAGTATGAAACCAGTCATCCTAATTCCCATTTACTTTCGTATACCCTGTATGGCAAGTGCTTTAGGAATTAAAAATTGAGTTTATGATTTGCAAGTTACTTACCAAACTCAGTCTGACATTTTAAAGGTTTTGGGCAAGATGTTTTTTAGGGTTCATGCTTACTGGAGAGGTGGGTTAATACCCCAGGCCTATCAGTGTCAGAGGGGCATCTGGATAATGCAGTTAATATACCTGAACTTTTGGATAGCCCAGAAGTGCTCAGACAGTTGGACTAGGTGATCTTGGAAGGTCCTTTCCAACTGAGCTATTGAACTCAGTCTCCTTCCATGGGCCTTACAAAGTTGACTGAGCCTCAGTTCTGCTGTTGAAGATAAGCAAGTTTTTGGACTCATAACATCTTTCCCCTCAGCCTTTATTTCTAGCTTACATGACTCGTTTTATTCATGGTAACCAGATCTAGTGTATCAGGAAGCAATTTGATTATACACATTGAGAATATCACGCAATGATGAGATGATTTTTTTCCTCCATTTCTTGAAACGTTAGCAAATCTAGTAGTCTCACCACATTTATATTAAGGAAAGGTCACAAAGAAAAAGACAATTCTCTAACTCCAACTGTATTTCTAACAAACACTTATTTGTATAATCAATAACATCTATAGCATTCCTCTCCTCCGAAAACTCAGACTCAACCCCACCTGCACTGTGTGCACTCAAATTGACAGCTTTAAAACAGTCATCACTAAGTCCTCAGAATTTTTGAATCTGAAGGAGCCATAATATTGACAGGAACAAAAGGATGAAGTTATATACTCTGCATGAGCCTCAGTCAAGCCTTTTAAGGTACTCAGTAAGCACATCTTATTTGAACTGCACCTCCAGAAGCTGACATCGCTATTACTGAACAAAAACAACCACCACACACATCAGATGAAACAGAAGAGAGTAAATTTTGAAGTGAAAACTTCTAATTAAAGCAAGTATCATAATACCACCACAACAACTTCACCTGAGTTTTGAGATTCTATACAGCTATTTTCTGTTTCCAGTAATGACCTCCTCACAAACGGAGCAAGGCATCAAGAATATTTCTGTCATTTATGATAAAGGTAACTACAGAAGTATATTTTTCATACTTTTTAAGACCCATACAGACAAGCATATATTCAATTCATTTCAGAAACATTAAGTTCCATGAGACCACCTTTGTTTGTATGACAAAACACATAGCTGCCTAGATTCACAAAACTCTAGGAAGACAGCTGGTTAAGCAACTTGACACATTAAGCATAACATACTAAGTACTCCCTAAGTAATAGGAAATTAAATAACGTCCTCAAACCTTCCCTTACTGCTCAGAAACATTTCCTAAAATGCACTAGTATGTCCTTACAGATAGTTCATGTTACTCAAAGCAGTAAATCATTCAGATGTTTATTTCACATCTGCATTTTTGCAAATTAGATTTGCATTTACCATCAGATCACTGAAGTTATTTGTTCCTTGAAAAATTCACACATACAATTTTTTAGATGCACACTATTTTCTCAGAGTCAGACAGCAACTTTGAGCATGCTTAGACTATGAGTGATAGGCTTGCTCAATGAATTTATTTCAAGTAGACACTAGGTGTCTGACCTGCATCATAATAGTATGTGCTTGTTGTTCAGAAAGGTAATGGGAAATATTGGAGAGCAATTTAAGTAGGGAGAAACACCCCTCTCCCCCCCCCAGTCTGGCTTTATCTTTTAGTAACAGGAAGGCCTACAGTACATACATCTGAAATTTGAGCGGGGAACTAAGACGTAAATTTTGTGTCTCAGGTCTTGGTATTGCTAGTTGCAGTTCCCTGTGTACAGAGAGCATACCACTAGCCAGAACTTAGTGTCAGAGTCAGGTCTGGCCTTTCAATGATTTTCTCACAAGTCCCAACATGTAGGAATAAAAAACTTGCCTATTGCCCCCACCCCATAGCTGTTGTGTTCAGAGCTATTACCATGTCCACAATTGTTTTCTTTGGCCTTTCCTCTCAATTCCTGATCCTGTACTGTCAAAACCCTTCTGTGAATCCAGGTATATAAAAACAATGGAACTGTTTCCCTACCAGAAGGTTCCTGTTCAGAGAAAGGGCTGAACTACTCATGTAAGTAAACCCAGTATTATTGCATAATTCCACCAACACATCAGGGCTTGTTCAGAGGAAAGAACCGTTCCTTTTCTACCTCCTAGAAATTATCC
>JAACYQ010021497.1:0-19692 GCA_011075105.1 Heteronetta atricapilla
CATTTACCAGATAAAGTCAATTCAAACTGCAGGGCAACCATGGACATTTCTCACCTGAATGGCAAATTACTTCAGTAAGTTTTGGAAAACAAGGCTAGAACAGAAAATGTTGTACTGTGTCTTTACACACAGAAGCTACAGCAACATTGAAGTATACTTGCTTAGATTCACAGTATTGCTTTATGAGTTTACTTTTCTCTAAGAATCTTAGTGCTACTACTCCACAAATCTTCACAAGAAGAAATTACCCTTTCAAAGCGTTAGAGACACATTACATGACATAGGTCATGGGAAATTCAAACTTCAAATACTTATTGAACCCAACAGATCTGAGACCACATCAGTATTAGAATGAAAAAGAGAGTTATATTAACTGAAGCTCTCTGAAATGATTAAATAATTTTTCAGTCACTGTGATAACACACAGTCCAGTGCCTTAGATATAACAGAAAGTCATTTAGACACAATTTCACTTTTAGCCATTTACTGGAATACATAACCCTCCAGACCAATTCCAGATTTCTCAAATCCAATAGAGAAAATTTCACATCAGCCTGAGCAGCAACTAATAACCTACACCATACCACACGAACTGTGAGCTACGCACAGACAGCGATATGGCAGCACATTTTAAAACTGCATTCATTGTTCCCATGCTCTTAGGTTGCATTAGAAACCTCAAGAGGCTCAACAACAAAACTTCACTTCTCTAACCAGCTATTATTTCATTGAAGAAGTTACTAGACAATTCACTCACTTGCCGCTAAAAGACAAAAACAGTACGCTTATTCTTGCTCTTACGCTTAATTCCTTAAAAATATTTGCATTGAGCCAAAACATTATATTTAATCACCGTTGGTTTTACTTTACTTCTAAAATTTATTGGACTAATCAAGCATACTCTGCATAGCTCTGCATAACTGAATGTAAAACCGGTTCTTTGTTGAATGACAACTATTGTTATCGCAAAGCATTTACAAAGCCCAGCTGAAGCTACAACAATATTGTGAAGCTAGCTTACAAGAGATTTTTTTTAAACAGACAGCAGGTCTACAATCTGGCTATTTGACACTAGTATTAAAGCACGAAGCTTACCAGTTTGAAGATACTAAAAAAAAAAAACCCCCCCCCCCTTTTTTTTTTTTAATTATCACAAGACTTTCAGGAGCAACTTAACATGTTACCCAGTCTCTCCTAGATGATGATAGTTATCACTGCTATCAGCCACCAGAAACAGAGCGATCACACAGCTTTACAAAATGGTCAACAGACCCACTGGATGTTGTGGAGCTCCACTGACCTAAATGTGCCCCTACAGCAATGCTGAACTGGACTCACAAAATCCTGCTGCATCTCAGGTCTCCGCAGCAAGATCACCATAGAGCTGTGTTGTCTTCACCTAAATACCAAAGAAGTCTAGATAGGACATGAGCTACCCAAAGCCATATTACACCCTGGAATGCTTGCTATGCTTTCTTCCTTCTCTTTTATTCTACTCTGTCCATCAGAGACACAAGCACTACTGCTTGCTCCTATCTAAATGTGTGATTAACTCCCTAGCTTTTATCAGCTGTTTTATTAAGTCACACTTTAAACCTGGCTACTGGTTCCAAGACAGCTCACCCGCACAGGTTCATTTGCCTACCTTACCCCTGAGGACATGACTCCAGGCAAGAGACAGGTGCAGAGCAGTTTCATATTCTAGTTTAGCAACAAAACAAGAGCAGCAATATGGAGAACAGGTTCTTTGCAGCTTTTAGTTGGGAAGATGTGGATGGACTTAATGCAGACTTGGCTAATAATTTTGTTTAGTCACCTAAAACCATTTGTGCATTCCTTCTGCTCTCCCAGGTCTGGGTAATTTGCCTTACTATCACTGGCAATGTGTTCAGGGTGCTGGTCTTCAAATCCTCCCACATCACCATCCCGTAATGCCAGGTTTGCAGTGACTTACAAAGACAAGAGAGAAACATCTGAAGATTTTTCTATGTGTAGCAGAGGTTACGCTATGAGGAAGAGGTGCAGAATGCAATTATTGACCACTTTAAGCTTTTTCTTCATTTCAGTGATCTGCCTGTCAAGAGCAAGGGACATGTGCTGCTACACCACCAGAGGAAGGAAAAGATTATTTAACAACCATGCAGGTCTGCTTTGAAACCCAGCCAAAAAGTTTGACACTGATCCAGGGCAA
Source organism: Heteronetta atricapilla (assembly GCA_011075105.1). Classification (NCBI taxonomy): domain Eukaryota; kingdom Metazoa; phylum Chordata; class Aves; order Anseriformes; family Anatidae; genus Heteronetta; species Heteronetta atricapilla. Next base: position 2,192 of record JAACYQ010021497.1, read on the forward strand.
ACAATGTCCCACTGCATCTCACCTTGACATATTGCCCTTGGCTGAAAAAAAGGATGAGTGTGAAAAAACGCAAAAAGCATACCTTCGGGATTCTGCAGTATGGAAGTTTCTTGTCTACTTCCCAAAAGCAGCACAAAATCTGGAGGATATACAGCATATGGAAAAGGTGCCCTGAGAAAGTAACTGGCAAGCCTAAATTCCGTCCACCGGAAGGTGAAAACAGACTGTGGACCATAAAGAATTTTCAAGCACCAAGTATCCCTGCTTACCTGCACTTTGAGATATCATTTTCCGCATAAAAAAAATCCAAAAATAACACCCTGAAGTATCAAAAGGTTTATGACCAAATGCATTTTTTAAAAGGTAAAACAGCTGTGTCTGCACTCCACCTCTTGCAGGTGCTAGGGTACAGCACTGTGACAAATGTGAGCAGTGTGACAGGTTTGTTTAGGTATGCAGTGCAGGCTACCCAGCAGCCACACCAGATGGCTCTCAGTAGGTCTAAACAAGAACAATCCTCCTGGGCAAGAGTGAGAGAGAGGAACAGGGGAAAACACACAGAAGCTAAATATCTCACAAGGAAGCTTCAGTTAAGGCCTGTGTAATGATCATGGTCCTGCATCAGAGATCTTTGCTACATCAACTACCTGAATTGTTTGGAAATGCAACTCAAATGTAACACAGCCATGGGTTTTCTTATACTGGTTCTCTAAAATCAAAGTATTCATCTTCAATTATACTTAGGGATATCTAAATAGCATTTAAAAACACAAGAACACCACCTGTATTTTCACTACTTCTGACATGTCTTACCACGTCGATATAAATTACGTGAATATAAAATTAAAGTTACTGAACAACATTAAAATAGTACGACTGAAGATCTCACCTAGAATTCACAGGTTCATTTTTTAGCTCAAACACAAAACTAAGTTTGCAGCACTGCTGCAATTGTTTTAACGCTTCCCAATTTATTTTCTCCCTGAACATCAACCAACACACAGTACTGAATACAGAAGAAAATAAGCAAGGAAGGCAGATGGGATCCAAACATCTGTTATTTGGTATATTTGATATTTCACTCAGTAAGTGTATAAACATACAAGTGCATCTCAGTGAATCACATCTATCTAATGTGAATAAATGCATTTTAGAACTTGGCCCTGATTTCTCAAGCTATGAGAAGAAAAAGCAAAAGGTTTCCCTTTCAGTCACAGGACTCCAATAGAAAGCATATGCAGTCTCTCTGAATGGGAAAGAGATGTTTCTGAAGTGTTACCTGTTGCCAAAAGGATCATAACAGCAACATAATCTGAAATCCCCATAGTAATAAAGGTACCTAAAAGATGCTGTCAGAAAGGAAAGAGTAAGGCAGCGAGTGCCGGAAAAAAAAAACACAACAACATTCAAAGAGCAATCTGGGATGTACATTTAATTTCAGCTGTGGTACAGCAATAGTCCCTCAAGCACTTGCATATAAAGTGATGTTATCACAATTCCAGCATTGCCCATCCAATTGCAGACTGAGCCTCCCCTCACACAGTCATCCTTGAAGACACTGAATACTGGCAGTCCAACTGTACTCCTAACTCATGGCCACAAAATATTATAGATATTTCCATGTACCACACAAAAAGCAAAAGAGGATGCTATCCTGACCTCATTTGTTGAAGAGCTAGGGATGGGACACATTATCTCTCAAAGATCAAAGACAATAAATTCACGTCATATTCCATTTCTTATTTCTGAACAGCATCTCAGCTAAGCTTAAACAATATTATCTTAAGATGATGAAATAGCCGCAGTGCAATTCACAAATACCATCTTAATCTTTTTAACTAAGACAACAAAAGCATTGCATTGCTGCCTTTCATGTCCCTCCAAGCAGTCTGCATTTCAGACTTGCTGTGGCAAGAAAAACCGAAAGGCAGTGCATTAATCCGGTAAGACTTCAGGCAAACCACTGAATTAAAGGAGAGCCTTCTATTATTGTTTCAAGTACTCTCTCACATTTTCTGAAGTTGCAAATTTCAGTATTATGTTCTGTTTAGGATATTTCAATCTAACATCCAAACCAGACACACAAAAAATTACCATTTTCCACCTGATCATATAAAATACACTTCTGCAAGTCTCTACATTTTTCTTAACCTCAGTTCTGTGTAGTGGCAGTCCCAGACACAAATACCACTTAGAATTTCAGAAATCTGCAGTATCAAATTGGAAGGAGTCTCAGAGAGATGCAATGTAACTTGAAAAGTGACTGCCACCACAGACTTGCATTTTCTCACTTAAGGTTACTTCTATTTCCACATGGTATAATAAGCAAGAAATAACACTTGGCATTTGTCCAAAACAGAATTAAGAATAAGAACCACAACAGGTGTCATGAAACAGCAGGAAAGGAGATTGTGAATTTTTGTCTTATGAAGCCTAACAATATCCCCTCCCACCACAACCCACATGGTCCCACATGGTTTGCATTCCCAACAAAAACACTACATTCACTGAGAAGCAGAAATCAATCTTCATGCTCGTAAGAAACTGGCATGCCCTTTCAAAATAAGCTTTCCAAATATGACAAAATCTGAATTTTCCAAAGACAAGTTGACAACTACTAGCTAGGGATCAGATCGCTGCTAAGACTTATGCTCCTAAATACCCTTGTCACTCCTGGAAATAACAACAGATTTAATATGTGCTCTCTTCGTCCAACAGTCCATTCAGGAACATTAAACAAAAGGTAGGATCAAATAAAGACTTGAGACCTGAACTACTTCTTAGTCAGGAAAGACCCCTTCAGGTGAAAAGACTGCCTTTTCACAGTGTCTTTAAATGTAAGATTTGAGAAACAGATTTGCCTCACAAATACACAGCAGAATCCCTTTATATATGAGGTACTGTAGGTCCTATCACTGGCTACCAATGATGCAGTACATGAAACCAGTGTATTTGGGACCCAGCTGCCAGTGTGCGAAGTCACTGTAATGCTTTCCAGACCAATTCAAAACCACTTCTATCACGTGAATTTCAGGACCAAAAGTCTAACACCACCAAGACCATTTGACCGACTTAAATCAGGATCCAAAATGCCTTCATTAGCTATGGCTGTATGCTAAACTGCAAATTGGGCCCAGTTTTTAAGTGGACTTAGCAGAGCTTTTTTACATATTTGACACCAGCAGAAAATGAAGACGACTTGAGACGATACCACTGACCTCCAGCAAACACACTCATTTCATTTGTATTTCACATCCACGTAATCGTCCAAAAGCTCTGACAGCATCAAGGCAGCTACAGAACGCTGCTCACTAGGCTGAAGCGTTGAACTTACCAGGCCAGGATCAGCAATGAAGCCCAAACTCTTATTTCCCCCTGGGGAAGGACTAATGGCAGGGCCTACAGGCGCACATAGTGCCACAGATATTATCTGAGCTCAGCATGCTTGCATTGCAGCCACGTGAGGAACTTCTGCTGCCATGGCATCCATCAGCCTCAATGACCCAATCCACTGAGCCAAATGGAAAAGACACTGCAGTGACACATACCGGATGAGAAGAGTCACCTACCCACATGGTTTTCATGGCAAGAAACATATTTGAACCAAGAACTGAAACATCCATAATAATTAAAACCCTTTTAATGTGTTCTGTTTCACTTCCTGTCCTTATTTGCTCTGAAAATGCTGAAGAGTTATTGTAACTGTTCCCATAAGTTATGGAGGTTTGAAATTTCATTTGTGGGTGTTTTTTTTTTTTAATAATAGTAAGTCAATTACTGTCTAAATTTTCATAAATACAGATATTTACTCTAAGAGACGGTGCTCCACTTGTCCGTTTCAACTCCATTACCACAGTGACCAATGCATCCTTAAAAAAAAAAAATCTAGGTGTCTTCATCTTTTCTTTGTAGAGGTTAAATTCTAACATGTGGACAGTAGCAGATCAAAAAGGTAAAAAAAATTAAAATTAAGAAAAAGATCAATTCACTGTTTACTACTTCTGGAATTTGCTTTTGTGTGTTTAAGTCATAAAGCCTCTTCCTGAAACTACCAAAAAAAAAGTTTTCCTTGACCTAGAGGGAAGAAAAACCACAAGAAATCAAAATAGAGTAGTGAATGAACAGAGAAGATATGAAGGGGGTAAGATTTGAGAATTAAAACTATATCCTATATTTTTATCTGGAGAGAGGACAAAGAACTTATAAATATGAAATACTACATCTTGGCGTACACAAATGCAATAAGGGAATTGCGTAGTTACGTACACTTGCCATGTGTCTTGCCCTAGCATTCCATTAAATATCTCTGGCTTAACATGACTGAAATCTGTTAGACGAAGTTTGTTAGGTGACTTTCCTTCCTTCCTTCCCTCTCAATCCCTTGCAAGGTCCAGCAGAGCCTGGTTCCCCCTGTCCCAGCAGAAATAAACCCAGGTCTCCGCTTTGTGTGGCCTGATACTTCCAAAACGTGAAATAACCTGAGAGTGGAAGCTGCAGGTAAACCTTGGCATCTTAAAAAAAAAAAAAAAAAAAAAAAAGAGCGAGAAGGCATTTCCACTGAAGCAATTAGGTGCAGAAAACTGGCTAGTTAATGCTTGCTAATTTAACACACTTAAGGACACAAACATTACGGCAAACAATATTCTGGAAAAACAAACACATTGGAAGAACTCCTTACTGGCTCCCTAAACACTTGTTACCAAGAAGGGGATAGTTTATATTCGCTATACACCTGGGAAGAGCAGGTTAGATGGGAAAATTGGAGCTGAAATGGCAAAACACAGGAGGCAGCATTTTCAGAACATTATCACTAAGTTTTTTTTTTCTCCCTCACAGATAATAAAATGTTAGCTTCTTCTATGACAAACTACTCTGCAAGGCAGCAGCAGCAGGAGCACAGGTCTTAGCAATCTTTGCGGCTATCTGATTACATGCCACATCCACTGAATTTAGTGCGACCTCCGCAATCAGCTGCCAGGAGACCAGAAATAAATCCTTTGGCAGGTTTTAAAAGAGGACACGCTTCAGCACTTTTGCCCTCACAGGATTAGATGCATCAGTTTTACTTTCTTTTCTCTCTGCTTTCACAAGTGAGTTTTACTAGTCGATCGCGGGGAAAGGCAGAGGCTACGTTAGACACCAAAAAACAAGCACAGAGTTCAGAAGTAGCTTCTTCCTTCGACAACTTCAGCTGAAATTAGAGGCAAGGCAGCCAACGTGCCACAGAGATGAAGCACCAGGTGGTAGGACAGAGATACCCGTCATTTAGCAGACTACCAAATAAACTCATCTTTGAAGCTTGTGTGCTAAGATGTTGATGCGGCATCGCAACAGCCATAAGCATCACTGCAGAAACAGGAGCTACTCCTGCTTGCGGACCTCTCTTTAAGCAGTAGCTTTACAATAGGCCACACCATAAGCACAAAGGCCAGGATGGGTGGGGGGGATCTCACAGCTTCAACACCTCAATAAGAAGTGAAAGCTGGAAACCCCAGACAAACTAAAAGCCAAGCCATCAAGTATGACCCTCAAATCAAATCCCAAAACCTTCAGTAAAAAGCAGGACGAAACAGTCTGCGTGCTGGCCAGAACAGCACTGTCTAGGAGAGCTGGCAGCCCAAGGGTGACAAATGCCTTTGCAAAGCCCTAAGGAACAACCCAAAGAACAAGCAGTGTCACAGCCACCAGGACCCACCCCACCTCAGCCATTTGTAGCACACTACCCTGCAGCCCAGGACTACCCTGTGTATTTTCCAGCTACCTAATGCGTACAGCCCATTACGGAGTAACTTCATAAGTAACACTTCTGTTTGGTTGTTTTTAAATAAAACAACGTAGAAAATGAACTAAGTACTAATGAAATCACATCTATTACATTTTTGTGTTAATCAAAAAAGAACATTCCATCAAACTTCTATGAGAATAACTGAAATGACACATTTCTCTTTCTGTAAGGTTTTTGGTTGATAGTCTTTTTTTTCCCCATCTTGTTGTCTGGGTTGTTTAAAAACAAACGAACAAACCAATAAAGATTCCTCTGTTACAGGATCTGCTAGCGAAATTCATAAACGCAATGGAACAAGGGAACATAAGTAGCATTTTACAACAGGAAGTTTCCTGACATAAACTTCTGGGGTAAGGCAAGTAAACTGAATTAAACCAACCTCCAATCATTTTTTCATTATTTTTCCGTACATAAAAGGAGGTACAGATGAGATTTTTTTCCACAGAGAATGCTGTAAATTGATAGCTTTATTCCACTTCACTACAGTTTCTTACTGATTTTCTCTCATTTTATTCTGCATTGATTTGTTAATCCCTTCTCTGTAACAGTTCTAATGACAAATTGAGAATGAAAAAAGCATGCTTTAGGGCCTGTTCCACTAACCTCTTGCTTCAAACCATAATCGGACTTGGATTTGGAGTATGTGTATACATCGGGTCAGACCAGACTCACCTCATTCTAGGGTAGTCTTCATACTGCAGCCTCTCCACTCTGGCTGGCTGGACAAGGCAGCAACTGAAAAAACATTGGTTGGCCAGAACAGGATTTCTGCATTTAGAGCAGCCACGTCCGAAGGCTTCTGCTCACACAGCCTTTGTCTTAATACTAAGTCCACTTTTAAACAATTTTGCAGCATTCCTCATAGTCCATTTGCAGATAGTAACTGCACCACACATGGGACTGGCACCAGCAAACATTCAGGGCATTTGTTGGTGCAAAGCGGATGAGCACTAAGCTGGATCACAAGCTGTCCGTGAGCTCAGAGACAGTAGCAGTCATGGTGCACTGTTAGTAACGTAATCAATGCAGGATGGGACACGGTATTTTTAATTTAAGGAACATAGTACAAGTATACACAGGTCTGAGAGTTACAAGCAAGATAGTTTAGATTACTCCTTTTGCTGCTAATAGGCTTGTGAAATGCAGCTGCCAAGCTGGCCTCACTGTTAGGCCACACTGCTGGTGAGTTACACGGAACTGCCCAAGCCACAGCCACTGCTGCAAGCAGTTACCATGTCTTTCCAATTCCCTGATACTTTTAAAGAACTCTAAGTAGGGTACTAATTTAGGTTTTTAACTGCAACAGGAAATCTAATGGAAAATGAATTTATGAATGATGTTGCTGAAGCCTTAGCCCACACCCACATTTGTATCACTGCAGTGATCACGTGCTGCGTGGGTCTCCAACTCCTGACTTACCCCCACGTCACTCCTCCTACTTCACCCGTACTGTAGGTAGTCAGCCCTTTGTGGTCTCCCATACAGATGCCAACGCAGCCCGCCTCACTGCTACAGTGCAACCCTGGCAGAGCGGCTTTGGGCATGTAAGGCAGCCCTCACCTACAGAACTGGTAACTGGAAAACCTTTATTTTGTACTCACACAGCAAAGACAACACAGGAGGCCTCCTCTCCCATCCATTTGCTGTTGTGAATTTTGTTTCCCTTCCCCCTTTCTGCAACATCAGCTGCAGAGAAATTGGTATGGGTGATGGGAAGCACAGCGCTGGGAGCCAACATCATATCTAAGCTATCCCAAACAATTACACATGTAAAGCTGGCAATCCAGACTCTGCTTATTACCACAAGGAGAAGAAAAAAGCAATGCTCCCCACCCACTCACTGAGCATTAAATAACTGAGTTCCACTTGACCAAACTATTTACAATAGAGCTGTGAGTAGGTTACAGCTTCAATGGAGCAGACCTTAATGCTTCCAGAGTAACTTCCATGGCCCAACACGCCAGTATTCTAGTCAGAAACACTCAAAAGCTCAGAGCAAACAGTCACGTCTCTGCCCAGGCCATACGGTATTCTTCACAAACCAGAGTCATGTCTGAACAGGATAAGAACAGCACACGGTAAATGGGATGGCCACCTATCCAAAAGGCTGCATTTGCATTTCAGCCGGTTGTTACCGCTCTCGTTTTCCTGCTAGGAGAACCAGCCAGCCCAAGAAGTAAACCCTCTTTTTACTTTAATACATCAATGGGAACTCCTCTCAACCTGGTCATGGACCTGACAAGAACAGTGTTACTCTCTTACATGGGGCGTGCAGATCAAGCACAGACTGTCAGCACGTGCAGGCTGCTGTTTCATTCTTTTGATGAATCATTTTTTACCCCGGAGAGGTCAAGAAGTACAAGAAGAGTTATTTTCCTAAATCAAAAGGCTCCATTTCACCATATTACTGCACTTTTATAATAGGGCAATAACAAGGCTTATACATTAATATATATCAATCATATAATACTAACCAATTAACATCACAGCAGATATCTTAGGTTTGTCTGTCTTGTAGGTAGATGCTTCACAGCTTGCAACAAGAGTGGGGAAGAAAAAGTGAAAAACAACAATATACCAACAAGTATGTTTCAACTGCTTGAAATAAACAACAATACCACATTACTGCAACAGGTAGCGAAAAGAGTAGCAATTACTTTGACTGCAGAGGGCCAAGAGAACATGCATACTTCTGACAGCATTCCTTGAAAAAGAAAGGAACCCTTTGGAGGATCCATGCCAATCTGTACTGCACGGGATGAGCGTACACACTGGAAGTACAGACCACAGCAGGATCAGGAGAAAGACAGCAGGTAGAGGTTGCCACAAGGTGAGGGGTTATTTTTGTTCCTGACACAACTGGCCCCCTACATTCATCATCAACATTCAGGCTTGGTGACAGAGAAAGTGAAGAGGGAATTAAGCCCAAGAAATCAAATACCCAAAAATGACAGCATGACACACAATTTTTTGTGATTTCTTAACTGAAATTCCAGCTGCCTGTCCTCAGCTGTAATCTAGCACAGCTTTCTTTAATTACAGAGAGGAGACAATGGAAACATGGTTCCACATGAACAGTGCTTCACATTCAAAATGACCGCGGCCCTTCCTTCCACCAATTTTGAGAGAAACATTCAGCACTGCACAATGACGACTTCTCACTTGTTTATTGCTGCAGCAAACGTTTGCTGCGACGTGAATGACATGCTGAACATACCACAAACAGTAAAATGACAGCTATTAAAACCAAAAATATCAAAACGGCTTGGAAAAGCATTTTAACAAGGAAGAAACATTATACCAGGTCTTTGTAGCATTTGCTAAATACAGAGGCTCATCATATTTCAGGCTATTTGTATTTAATTGTCCTTTCATCTGAAGAGCAGTGGATGCGAACACACATCAGGCAGCAGATGAGTCAGATGTTCTGAAGAGGTCCAATCAAGGACGTCCCACAACACAGGAGCACTGCCTGCATAATGTCTCACACAACTGACTTCAGCTACAGCCTCAAGTTTCTTCTCAGTGTCTCATCCCATTCCATTGTGGCTATGCACCAAAGCACCGAGAAAAAAGTAAGTAGGACTGCAGTCTCGTAATTCAAAAAGTTTAAACACATGAGACTCCAGGAACCTTATGTCCACATACAATTAAAGCTGCCAGGATGGCAGCTCAGATTAGTAGATAATTATCTTAAATTCGAGCTTTTGTTCTTCCACCATTTCAACTGAAAGAGGAAAAAGAGGCACTCATTTATCAATGCCAACGTTTCAAAATGAATTTCTGAGATGAAGGCAAACTCACAGTGGAATAGGTCAATCAAAACACTTCAAAAAGCAGTTTTGGAGTGGCAGACACACAGACGTTATACATTATACCAATTTCAGCATAAAGAAGGGAGAATCCCCAGTCCTTGGTGGAGAAAGACAAGGGGATAGAGACAAGTCACAGCACCAGGGGTTACCTAAAGGACAGCACAGGAGATTTAAACCAGTGTACCTGATATATTGTACTCTAATTCGGATATCAGTTTCTCAGTTTCGGTTTTGACAGTATTAACTCCAGTGCAGAGGCAATCAACAGACCACAGCTTGGCCAAAAATTTGGTTCAATCATTACAAATGATTTATAAAAACTGTCTGTGGATAAAAATCATTAGTTGTAAGCCTCAACTATTATTAAATTGGCTCTCTGTATTGAAGTGCAAATTGGAGTTGATAATTAAGGGTAAACACACAAAAGAACTCATCCTCTCTGTATTCGTTTTGACTCAGCTCTTAAATCAAACCTCGTCTCCATATACCAACAAATAGAAACAAGGATAGTTCATGTGTCGAGTGTGAGCTGGTTTTCATTTACACAACCTATGTGCTGCAACTTAACCCAACTTTAAGTCTAAATTCTAGCACTGACGTTATTTTGTAACCTTGAAGTAATTTAGGCTCTTATTATCTGCTTTTTCCTTTTCTCATCAACACAGCATCATTTGTACCCTGAGAGGAGCTAGCCCTTGATCACACGCTTCTTAATCATCTTCATGCTGTTAGCTCTGCAAAGAACAATGGCTGCTCCAGAATACTGTCATTGCTATTCACTCAGATCAGGTCTCTCATAGGTCTGTAAGAAGGAACAGTGCTAAGGGCAGCAGAATGAAGATGAGATTGTTATTACTCTTCCTTTTCAAATAATGTATCTGATTGCATCTCTGTCCTTCACCTTCATGTTCCCCTGGGCAAAAGCTATGGCTGCCCTGACTTTGTACTGTACAACAGGACTACACACTTTGGGCATTGCCCAAAGCATAAATCAGTAACAGCACAAAACAGATTTAACACCAGTGTTCTCTATACACATCCGGTGACAAAAGCAAGGACAACCATCTCAAAACAAATCAGACAGGTGTTTGAGACTCCCTGGAGTCAACACCGACTAAAGAAGTTGTTACTGCAGTATCCTGGACTCTAAGGCTCCACTTGTCACCTGTGAGTGCACACATCCACAGAACTACACAGGTGATGGGAAAGGGCAGAGGCTGACTCTCCTAAATGAAGTCTCGTTATGAAAGACAATCAAGAGGCTGAGATGCAATGCATACACTGCAGCTGAAGCTGTCAGCCTCTGCCCACTCCTCACATGCCAGCTGCCCCACAGGAAGACATATACCTTTCCACGGGTCATTTACCCAGATGGGATCTGCACATTGCCTTCCAACAGGCCAATTGCCACCTGCTGCTTCTTGGATGCTAACAAGGCAAAGTGGAGTTTGTCAGCAATACAAGTTGTGAATTGCAGATGAAAGGAAAAAAAAAAAAAACGTTGAGTCCTTGTGTGATGTTTTCTTTCTGATCATCTTTGTGGTTGTGGATATATCATTTTGCCTCAAATTAGCCACACAAAAAGAAAATTTCCAATACCACTCAAGGATGTTACAAGGTAGAGAAATATTCATGATTGCTTAGGCAGCCTGAGATAGAAGCTGTGATGTTATCTATCAGCTAGAGAAAAGCCATTAGCTAAACTGTGACAGAGGGCTTCAGACAGAAGTAGTGCCTCAGCTGGGCAAGGTCCCCCCTCATCTGCCAGACTTTATTAAAGTTGCAGCTATCTCCTGTATGAATTTATATCTGAAGGAATTTGGCATCTTTTGCTAATGGTAAGTCTGGTTCCACCATGGAAAAAATCAGTTTCTTAATGCAAAAGCCTTTTAAAGAAATCTGAAATAATTGAATCATATTAACTTCTGAGCTTACAGGAAGAGCAGCAAGGGCTTGTGCTGCAGCATTTGAGAGGCTTCTATTAGGAAATTGTTCTGATTATCTTAATGCACCCAAGAAAAAAATGGAAAAATGGTAATTTCCTTCATTACCTGAGATGCTCCATTTAGGCAAGGCACAGAAATAGGGATGTTACATAACAGCTCCAAGTGTTGTTCAGATGTTGTGCTTGTCTCCTGTCTGTTGGGAACCACCGTGGGTCTTCCAAGTTGCCCATAGTCTGCTCTGCCCCAGGTGAACACCTTCCCAGTTTCTAAATGCAAAACATCTCAAGATTAGTTATCCACTAGGTTCTTGGAATATCTGGATGCTATTTCAAAACTAGACCACCACTTCTTAATGCATCTTATCTAAAGCTTCAAGAAGTGAAAATTTATTCACTTCTTAAGTGAAAACTTCTTTGCTTTTGGGAGCATAAGGAAAAGTACACTGAGGCAACCTAAAGGGAATATTAAGATGTCCTTTAATTCAGTTTTTTCAACCTCGTTAACTTCCTAACATAAAGGCCATCTGCAGGGTGGCCTGGGCTGTAAATGAACCATGTCAGTAAAGCTGTGTAAGCCATATATACTGCATGCACTATATATACATGTTACTTATATAAAGGGCATGTTTCTAGCTTGACAGCAACACAGACAAAACAGCTCATTCTGAAACATACAAGATTGTTCTCCATTCCCAGTATTTGCCATAAAGACATCCATCCCATGTCCTTTATTTAACATTTGACATTTTCCCGACAGAAGCTGCCTTCTGTGACAACTTCTGCTGGCAAACAAACAGCCCTCAGGACAGCAACTGGTTAGTCAGGAACACCACCACAGATGTCATTAAGCATTGGAAACACACCCGTTTGTTCCCACAGGAATCACGTTGGCCAAGGAAAAACAGCTTTAAATGAAGTCAGCAGTATTTGAACTATCCTCCTCTCCCGATTATAAAGGTGCTCACTGCTGTAGGACTGACACCCACAAGTCCATCCTCCAGTACGAACAATATCCATAAAGCAATGCTTTTTACTTTCTGTTCCTCTGCCCCCCCCCCCCCAAAAAAAAATCATTGTAAGTTTGATTTTCTTACTGAATTACACAAACACAGCATCAACTGGGTGTTCTCAGCTGACTTTTGACTAGAAGCAGCAACCCAAATTACAGCCCAGAAGGAAGCCAGCAATGACCCCGAGAGATGTGTGAGCTTCAGCCAAGCACTGAACTTCTCTCCAGAACTGAAATTATCAAGCTAAATGATCTCATTTTCCTTTTTCTCATATCTGTGAGAAGCCAAGTAAGCCAGCTTTAACACTCACTTCTCCCAGTGTGGATGTGCAGAGTGCCCAAACACAACAACAGAGGGTTTTCTTAGCATGCCGTAACACAAACCTTTGGGAACCTAAACACCTCCCTTTTCTTTTGGTTGCTGTTAAACTGTCCTGAAGGGGACACAACTAGTCACTGCTGCTTAGGGGGCTTTAAGTTGATAATGCATCTCAAACTGGAAATCTCTAACTTGGTGTATTTAAACACAGAAGAAGTAACACACATCTTCCCTGGAAATCTCCTAGCAGTGGTATCTTTTACACATATCTTTGGAACTTCTTTTCAGATTCATTCTCTCAGTTCACTGATAATGCTTCCCCTGAAATAATTAAGGGATAAAATTAGTTGTCCTTTTCTTTCAAGGGCATGAGGATTTTCTGCCTTTGGAGATGCCTCACACTTCAGGGAAAAGCTGAAACCAATCACATATTTCTTTCAGTACAGGAGAGGTCTTTTAGCACAGTGACTTCATTTTGTCAGGTTAAAGCATTAAAACAGGTTTCATTATGAAAAAAAGCCAGTATACCCTACAGAGATTAGAAAAACAGTTTGTAGTTTAAAAAATGCTTGCTTCACCTGTAGTGTATTTTACAATTTGCATGTATCTCTGCCAGAAAAATACCTGCTGCTGCAAAAATGTCGCATAAATGCTCGTTTATCAATGAGCTCTACTGCAAATGGAAATGCAAACTGAGCCTCAAAGGCTTTTACATCAGACCGGATCACTGTACCTACTCAGGACCCTGCAAGCAGACTACAAGCAGAATAGCAAGCTGCTCTATTTTGTATCAACTAGAGGAACTGAAGCTGAGTTTTATGGAATTGAAAACCAGAAAGAACTTCTGTAGCATCTATTTTGACTGTTAACATGATACAGGCTCTCAAGCCCTACCCAGACATTGCTGCACTGACCTCAAAGACCACACTTCAAATAAAACATTTCAACTCTCAGAAGCCAAACACAGTTAGTGCAGCAGGGAAAAACATCAGCAACCTGCAGTGCCTCTGGAAAGGCAAGTTTTGCGTTTGATGACACCCAGATCCTCCCATGCAATGACAGCACTATCCTGTAGTGGTCCCTCTTAAGTGTGACTCTTGGGGAAAAAAACTTTCCCAAAAGCAAATCTGGTGTTCCAGCTGGACCAACACACACAGAGAAACTCCAGCCACACACAGAACAAAAGAGATCCTTTGCATCATCACAGAGAACTGCTGTCATCTGACAGAACTGAAGTCATCTGCTGCTGGTGTCTGTGGATTCAGAAGGCAGCCACCTAAATCCCAAGACACACTTGACCAGTGACTCACTGAGGAAATAATTTTCCTGCACTGAAGGCCACCAGCAGATACCAGGAACCAGCAGGCATGATCACTGCCTTACCCAAGAGTTGCTAGACCAAGTTCTGTGCAAAGGAGGCAATTCTGCTCCCCTCTGCCACGGGCCTGTGAAAGGTGCAGAGGAGTGGTGGTCCACAGCCAACCGCAGGGTCAGAGTAAAACACCAAAAGCACCTACTCTGAAGCCAGACTAAACTACCCATGTAACCTCCCTTATGAATCAAGGGCTAGCATATACATCATGTGCCACAAAATGCTCTTTCCACGTTGGTTTTTACTTCTCAGAAACCATCTCTCTTCTCAGCAGGATTAAGTTGCTATCAGTTGTTCTGTGTACCTTTATCAGCAATGACTGGAAAAGCACCCTTCATGGTGTCTCCCCCATGTGCCATGCTCTGTATAAGTTGGTCTTTTTTTCTTTTGTGTTTTCCCCCAACTGCACTATATACCTCGGTCCCCTTATGGTTTACTGCAATTCTATTATTCTATCAGTTTTTGAGGTGCTACACTGAATTCTCAAACATGTTTAAATGTAAGCAACAGAACTGCAAGCATTGTGATCCTGGTAGTTTTACTCCTTATAAAAGCCTTGAAGCAAGCTCATCTCTATTATTGCAAATTATTCCAGCAAATCTGGTGGAAATAAAGAGCACAAGCATGTTGGAAGAGTATATCAGAAGGACTGGGAACAGACAGCAGGAGTGCTTAGCTACAGCAGAACACCTCCCATGCACAAATTCCATTTCCTTTAACTGGAAATGCAAGCACAGAAATAATTATACACACAACACCAAGCAGAGCCTTTAGGGGTGAATAAGTCCCCCAACACTGTTTACCAACAGAAATAAAGGTAATAATTTTGCTTTGTCCTATTTTGCCACTGAGAGAAAGAAACATGTTTCAGGTGGTTATTAGTAGGCAAACATGGAGAATATCCATTACAATTTTTAAAACAGATAAATTGATTTTTTGCTTTTAGGCAGAGCTTCTTGAATGCCCAAATATGAGGTAAACAACCAATTCCTTTCTTATTTCTCATCAATTTAGTTCTCACTTCTAATGAGCAGAAATTCATCTCCCAGACCCGCCCCTGTGGTGAGCATTCCCCCTCCTATCCTGAGCCTTCTGCTAGGTTGATCATTCCTACTTCTCAGCAGAACGTATCTGCCTAGGGATCCTTTAAAAAAAAAAAATCTATCTTTACTGCAAGAGAACCTAACAGAAGTTGATTTAGAAGTATATTGCCTATGAAATACTGATTATATTTTCAGCAAACAAAAAAATCTCAGTCTGAAGTGGAAATTTCAGACTGAGCCAAATACCAATGCATGGAAAATTCCAGCCAAAAAGGTTAAAGTCTTGTCAAAATCCTAAGCAAAAGAAAGCACTGAGTTATGACAGAAAGCGTTAAGCAATCGCAACGAGAGGTATTGCTACTGTGCTGCTTATAATATAGATGGTACTTTAAAATGTTCTAAGAATATTTGAGAAAGACATTAGTCATACAGTGTAAGGAGGTTGCAAGATTAATTACTCAAGAATGAAGGGTGATATAACAAGGAGTGTTGGTCTAATATTAGAACAGAACAGATTTTAATTAGAAGTCAAGAAAACATAAACAGTGATGAGTCAACTAGACAGAGTACATCAACCATGGAAGGGGCTGAGGCATCAGAAAAAAGGAGGTATTTGGTACCAGACTCCATACAGTAAAAGGGCATAAAAGGCAAGAGGCATTTCTACAGCTTATGAGAAAGAAGCATGCAACGTTGGAAAGGTTTTTCCCGTTCTTTTAAGATTGTAACGATGCTTCCTAAGACCTTGGTCTTCATATTCTGAGTATGGGGTCCCAATTCCAAAAGGCACTTCAACTCCTTAACTGCGTATATTCGCTTCATCCCAGCTGACTTCATCGCAACCATTCACTGGCTCACTGCCATTTGGAAGGAAGGGGTAACAGATGACCCATGTATTCTGGGTCATTCCTCCGGAAAACTTGCAGGAAACTTACCGTACAGGAGTTGAGAGAACTAGGAAAAAAAAAGGCAGCATTGAGAACATTTGAAAGAAAGTCTTCCCAACAGCCCCTTAAGTAAATGCTACACACAACAGTACACGATGTCAGTCAAGATTCTCCATGGTCACACAGCTGTAGTTGTAGTTTCCTCCTGTTCTGTAAACTCAGCAGTCTGCAGCGGGATACATACAGCAGCAAGTCACCTAAAACATGTTCACATCCCTTACAGAATAGGGGTGAAGGTAACAGAATATTTGCTAGCAATCCACCGCCACACAGCACCCTCTACATTTTCTTCAGTTCAGCCTTCTGTCCTTCCACTACCACAAAGCTTAGACAGTTGAGAATGGCCTCAAAATCACAAGTTTACAACCCCTGGAGTTTTGCAAATATAGCAACATCACATAAAGCACCTCTAGTTGCTTCCTGCCTGACTGTGGCTCTTACTATGCTTCTTTATCGCACTGCTGAGGCTGCAGAGGATATTATTTTTCCCTTCTAGCACTTTCTTTGTCAATCTGCTCAGCTACATAAATAATTGGATACAAATATCAATTAAAAAAAGCATTTTAGTTTTAAAAATAGGTTGGTTTCACTGTTAAACAAACAGGCACATTAAAAATTACTTATTTTCACAGATTCAGATTAATCTTTATATCAATTTTTCTATTTTATGATGATACCATGATTGCGCTGGTATTATCTCCTTGAAGCCTCTCTTCAGACAAGCTTTGAACTCTTCTTTCATAAATACAAGATGAAAAAGTTCCTCTAGGCTACCTCAGTTCACTATTGCATTAACAATTACTTTGCAAATGAACTATGGATATTCCTTCTGAATGCTTAATCTCATTCAGACCTGAAATAGGAACTTCTATACAAAATTCCTAATGCCTGCTTTCACAATAAAATTCACAGGGGCATATTAAAAACCTGACATTTACAGGCTGCCTTTGCCTCCTCTCTGCCCCGCAGAGGGCAAACCAACACCTCTCCCACAGCTGCTAATCTAGTAAGTGTCATGAAGGACAGCAGAACGTCCTCCAACAACTCTAACAAAGTACCTCATCTACCTAAAAGAGCATTTGTGCAAGGGAACCTTACAGGAAAACATTCACCCATCCATCCCTAATTCCCTCTCGACTGAAAATAATTCAGCAGCTGGAAGCCAAGCATCACTACTGCACCTACAATGCTGTAGCTATGCAAGGTTTCAGTACGATACACGATTAGCTCCTCTGACAAGGGTTTAAATGCCCCCCTCACTCTCTT
>JAACYQ010021515.1:0-40750 GCA_011075105.1 Heteronetta atricapilla
CTATTTTGAAGAGTAAGAGTTAGCATCTAAAACAAAAGGGGAAAAAGACTGTATGTAAGCTGTGGGAGAAACTCCAAGTCCGTAAGGCCTGAAATTAAAAATTGCATTAGAAAAGTTTGTTATTGACCATCCAGCTTTTCAAATGGGCTGTTTCAGTTGCAAGGTCAGAAACACCAAGTACAGAACACTTGAAGCAATGGGAGTACTAGTATCTTCATTAGCAGCTAAGGTCAACTGATTTTAAGATGGTGTTGGCCAACACGAAGTTATGATAAGTGTTCTTATGACAAGTTTTTGCTGAGAACCAAGGTCTGTATCTCTGAATTCTAACAGATTCAAAATTTCTTAGTCATTCTTGTTTATAATATGGAATTTTCTAGTCTTTGTTCAGTGGTTTTTAAGACACCAATGTTATGTTCTTAATTTGAACGACAGAGTAAGCTGAATATGTATTTTTTAAAAAGAGATTAAAATAAGATACAGTTTGTGAAACACTTTTTTTTTTTTTTTACTACAGTAAGAAAAGCAAGGGAGGAATTTGCATTATCCTATTAAACTAAAAGGATTCTGTAAACTCAGGATTTTAGCAGAGGAGTTTCCAAAAACAGTTACTCAAGTACCCTTCTTTTTAAATCTGAAAATTTATTTTCAGACACAAGTTCTTGAACAACCGCCTGTGACTCTAACATATGGAAGACTATTGAGAAGACTTCCCTCAGCAATCAGAAGGGCTTATCCAAACATTTATTCTTACATTTCCTTGTGTATCATGTAATCTGTATCATCCCAGTGCCACAGAGCACATCTCATAGAAATTAGGCTCCTCTTAAGGGCTGTTAGCTGGGATTTAGAAACCCCAAATGCAGTTACTGAGGGATGTCATAGAGTTTCAAGTTTCAGCTCAGAAAGTACATTTCTTTTGGGTTGCCAAAAGGAAAGTCAGAGTAGGACAGTCTCTTTCCTTATAGGTGTAACCAACTTTCAGGGCCACACAGGACAATTCAACTCGGAGACAAGCCTGGAGAAGTTAAACTGAAGGAAAAAAAAAATACCACCATACATGTCCTCAAGAGGCCTAAAAGCAGTCTTATCATAGAATCATAGAATATCCTGAGTTGGAAGGGACCCTTAAGGATCATCAAGTCCAACTCTTGACACCGCACAGGTCTACCCAGAAGTTCAGACCATGTGACTAAGTGCACAGTCCAATCTCTTCTTAAACTCAGTCAGGCTCGGTGCAGTGACCACTTCCCTGGGGAGCCTGTTCCAGTGTGCAACCACTCTCTCTGTGAAGAACCCCCTCCTGATGTCAAGCCTAAACTTCCCCTGCCTCAGCTTAACCCCGTTCCCGCGGGTCCTGTCGCTGGTGTTAATGGAGAAAAGGTCTCGTGCCTCTCGACACCCCCTGACGAGGAAGTTGTAGACTGCGATGAGGTCTCCCCTCAGCCTCCTCTTCTCCAGGCTGAACAGGCCCAGTGCCCTCAGCCGTTCCTCGTACGTCTTCCCCTCCAGGCCTTTCACCATCTTCGTAGCCCTCCTCTGGACACTCTCCAACAGTTTCACGTCCTTTTTATACTGTGGTGCCCAGAACTGCACACAGTACTCGAGGTGAGGTCGCACCAGCGCAGAGTAGAGCGGGACAATCACCTCCCTCGACCTACTAGCGATGCCGTGCTTGATGCACCCCAGGACACGGTTGGCCCTCCTGGCTGCCAGGGCACACTGCTGGCTCATATTCAACTTGCTGTCTACCACGACCCCCAGATCCCTCTCTTCTAGGCTGCTCTCCAGTGTCTCATCGCCCAGTCTGTACATGCAGCCAGGGTTTCCCCGTCCCAGGTGCAGGACCCGGCACTTGCTCTTATTGAACTTCATGCGGTTGGTGATCGCCCAGCTCTCCAACCTATCCAGATCCCTCTGCAAGGCCTTTCCACCCTCATCCGAGTCCACAACTCCTCCAAGTTTGGTGTCATCAGCAAACTTGCTCAAAATACCTTCTATTCCTACGTCCAGATCGTTTATAAAAATATTGAAAAGTACCGGCCCTAAAATGGAGCCTTGAGGGACCCCACTGGTGACCGCCCGCCAAGACCGCCAGTCTTATGAAAAACCCCTCTACAGGTTTGCCTGCAGTATTGCCAAGGGATCTATTCTTTCCAGAGAACCAGCCAAAGAATAAGATATTTTTTTTAATGAGGTCTGATTAAAATTTAACACTGTTAAATAACATACCTAGGAGCTCAAGTAGCCTACTTTTATAGATGATGGTAAGTGGAAATTGCAAGACAAGCAGCATTTTTTAAAATCTGCTTCTTCAGGAGTCTAAAACAGTATAATGGACTATGACCTATGCCAGAGTTTTAAAATTTTGGGCTACTACCTGCTCATTCCTATGCAGACTGTCACAACACACCGCACAAATGCAATGGGGTTTGGGAGCCTTTTGTCACCGCACTGCTATTCAAAACAAAAGCTTTGATAAAGGTAGTAATCACATTCAGCAAAACACTTCTCACAAAGAAGTGGATGAACAACTGCAGCTTGTGAGCTTTGACCACTCTGCTGAATTCATAGAACCTTTCAGGTTGGAAAAGACCTTTGAGGTCGTCAGGTCCAACCGTCAAGCTGAACTACCAAGTCCCATCTCTAAATGAAGTCCCTTGGTGCAATGTCCACACATCTCATTGCTCTGCTCTTCTTAGCACTGACCTGCTGTGGGTATCCCATCTCCCTCCTTCAGCACCTCTCAAAGATGCAACACCTAAGACAGGGTAGCAGGTCATCAGCTACCTTCTTCATCTTTTTTTAATTTTAGTCTAATTGGTAACAATCCTTCCACTTAAGTCAACAAGTATTTGCATTTCCACCCTTTGCCAGCAGAGCTTGACTTCAATGGATGCTGAGGACAGAAGAACCTTGCAGGCTTTGGCACCTAAACTCTGAAGGCCTCTGAAACCAACCTCTTCATTTTTCTGTATTAATAAATGGATCCATGCTCCAAGCCTTTCCCTACTTACATTACCTTTTTGTGGGGGCCTTTCACAATTGGAAAATAGACAACTACATCCTTGGCTTTCCTTCCTGTTCCTCAGTCTAGTATCTCAAGCAAATCTCAAGAATAGAACAAAAGATACCAATATAAACCAAATAGAATAAAAACAATTATGCCTATGGATAATAGAATAGAAAAACCAAAATGTATATATTTTTTTATGTCCCTTGCTTTAGATCTCCTCTTATAGCAAGGGCACAAAGGAACATTAAAAACATACCAAAGATATATCAAATGGACTATTTTGAGCCACAATAATTAAGCTCTACAGAGAAAGACAGAGAGCAGGAGAAACTTAACTTTAAAATGTATTTTTATGGTTCATTTCACCATCCCATCTTATACTCGAGCAAAACAGCTCTTTGGGTATTTTTTCCCTCCCCCCCTTCATTTTTTTCCCTTTTTTTAATAATTCAGTCTACATCGGGTTTTTTTGGGGGGGTTGTTTTGGCAGGTTCCACTAGTTGCTTAAAGAAGCCTCATCTTTTTAATGTCTCCCTTTATTTTCGTTTGTACTGTAATTTTATCCTGACTGTCACCTCCAACATGATGAGATTTGCAATGGGGCAAAATATGCTCAGAAAAGCCTTTCCAAACATCCACACCAAGGCCTATGGAACAACATAGCACACATGGTTTTCTCTCCTGTGCCTGAAAATTGCACGAAAGGACCTCGGGACTCCTTAACAATGCTTAACACAGTCTCGCACAGAACAGCAAGCACATCTCTTATAGCAGCCTGTCTTGTAGGACAGGCTGCCTTTGACCTCAAAAGGTGAAAGAACATTTTGTGGACAGGGAATGAAAGAGTCAGAAGGGCACTTGCTAAAATCACCTGGCAAAACAAGTGTGTGCAATGGCAGTGGGACTCTGGGGGAGAGGAGGGTGAACAAAAGCGGCAGCAGCACTCTTAGCTCCCAGCCATGCCTACTGCCTTGATCGCATCCCCAGCCAACCTCCTTCTCTCCAATGCTTTGTGAGACAGTGCCATGCTGTGGACACTTGGCTCCGTTGCTCCTGCGCTCTGCAGTCTCTGCAGGTACAGTAGGCCTGCTTCCTGACCCACTTTCCTCACCAATCTCTATTTAGCTCTACGCTAGTGATGCTCCTGGCATGACAATCAGATACTGCAGCCTGCAGTGCAGTTCATTACAACACGCTCACAAGCTCCTAGTAAATTCAGTGGAAAAGTACTGTATCAATAAATCCTAATTAAACTGAAGTTATTTTCATGAGCTTATTTCAAATGCAACAACAACAAAAAAGCGCCCCTAACATATTCAAAAGATGATTTTTCCTTTTAAATCTGGTAGGCATAAAGTAAAACCCAAATCTCTCTTCTACCCAAGGTCTGTGAAGGGAGAAAGCTATCAGAGCTAGTACCTTTTCTCTGGATTACCTATCGATCTTACAACGTGTGCCACTTAAAACCTGCTACACTTCCTACCACTGTCATTTATTTCTCAGTGGAAAAGGGCTCTGCAACAAAATGTCCAGCTGACCTGTAAATTCAACCTCTGTACAGCTACTGAAGTTAAAATCTTGCATCAAATTCCTCCCTCAGGCACAGCCACCTGCCATTAACTTCAGATTTGACTTGCACGTTCATGTGTGAAGGTAGAATTTGCCTCAGGACATTCACTGTTATGCCAGTAAGGACAATTCCGGTTCCCAAGGCCTGATTTTTTGGATCACTGAGAGTAAGTAATCAGAGGTTGACCACAATCCATTTTTCCACAAAAAGGCAACAGTCATCTCTCCGCCTTCAAAGGGAACATATCTATCCTTCCCTTCCCGGGCACCAAAGTTTGGTGCACATTTTTGCAGTGAATGTAGCCAATGAAGAGAGGCCGCATACACATGAAGACTGCTCCCAGCATCTGTCACGTGAAAGACAGCAAAATACAAGACGTGTAAGACAACTCTCTCTTGCCAAAACACTGCCTTTGGTCAGGGGAATAGTTTTATACTTGGAAACTCTGCTCCTCATCAGAAACAAGCTCTGAAAACTATTCAGAAGAGTTACACCAAAACATTTTAAACTACTCATCTTAAGATTGGAAACACTGACTATAAAAAATTCTAGAAAGACCACAAACATGTTTAACATGGACAACAAGCAAGAGAAAAGCAGCAGCAGAAAGTATAGCAGCATCAAGTCATCAGGCAGCAACATGAGAGACACAACTTGGGGCAATGACTGGATTACAAGTGCAGGTAATTTACAGAGGGTATTATGCAAGGGGGAGAGCACTAGGAACAAGTATTCACAAAGCACTCCCAGCACACACTACAGCCAACCAACAAATTCAGCCCTTTGCAAGGGTTCATCCATGTGCAATAGGGCCGGGTTTGCTGGGGAGCAAGAATTAGTAATAAAAAAAATCCTGTAGCTTGGCACACGCCACACATACTGACAGTTTTTTATTTGCACTACCATAATCACACTAATTTACTGAATCAACTACAGATTCCCAAAAACGGACCCCAAAGTGCTTATGTAAAGATCTCTGCAGCAACTAGTCTGATTATCCATTAAGTGGGGTGATGCCAGCCAACAACAGAAGAAAACAAAATTAAACATCCATCAGAATGTGCAATTCATCCAAATTTCATACCACTGGCACCTATAAATATATGAGTCATTATAATAATGTACAAGCTAATTATATTTCATCACTCATTACCTTGACCCACAGATGACCTCTCATCTTCAGATGGAAGATGTAATCCAGACTTGCATTTTTATGACCAGGAACTCTGTGAGGAGCAAAGCTTACATAAAGCAGCATCCTTTGACAAGCAGGCACAGAAGACACAGAGGCAGGCAGAATTCAGGCAGGACACAGGGTCAGTCATTAGTGGCAGATCTATCCTAACTCACAGGCACCGGGCAAACAGCAACTACTTAAGGGCACATATCCTCTTTGTTGCTACCTATGCACAAGCCACAACAAAACTAAGAGGTGATTTTGCTGCCTTGTTATTTAATAAAGAAACGATAGGATCGTGCTTGAGGGAGTCCCACAGCAAGAATTCTGGCAAAGCTGCAATCCTCTTGACAGTTTTCCTAGGATTACATTTTCTATCTCATTCAATTAGCTTACACTTGGCCACAGACCACAAAACTAAACCTAGACCTCAGTTCACTTAGACCTAGACCTCACTTTTCTAACCTCATGCCTACTCAGTCCAAGTAGAGAATACATAGTGAGGCCTAGGAGCATAGGAAGAGCAAAGGAATTTCTATACTGGATCAATCTACTCCAGTGACAGGCGTTTCACGGGCACGCAGAAGAAACCCTCAGAGTTACAGAATAACATACAAAGTCTATTTTTAGGGTCCATTACTTTATACCCTGGGGCACACAAGTTCACATTTTTCAAGGTACAATACAGATTGTTTGCTTTTTCTCTATGAACTTACATATTCTCATTATTAGCATCCATACATTTTTTGACCCGATATGTTGCATTTCCTTCTCAAAAGCACTTTGAGAAGGAAAACTACTGGGTTTTGGTTTTGTGTTTCTGGTTTTGTGTATTTATTCAGACAAAAACTCTTCAGGAATCCAAGGCCATAATCTAAATTGTTCCCACCTGAACATCTGTTAAAAAAATCCGGCTGTAAAAATAGAGTGGATTCTGGTTCACACAAAAAACTTCGTAACTAATAGATAACTGGCAAATCAAGAAAGTACTTTAGGGGATATAACCAAAGATGCAATCATTCAATTCCTTCTTTGTCCCACTGGCTGGGGTCAGATCAAAAGAAAAAACACCAAAAGAAACATCGGTTTCAGTGGTTACTTTCCATATTACTGTGTTCAGTATGCTGACTCTTGGTTCGTTTGCAAATCTGCACACACCCGTGGGGAGTGGGATCTCAGATCATTTAGCATCACAGCAGATTTCCAGTTCTTCACAGGAGGGTTGTTTTCCTGTATGAATCAGCAACTGTCCATCACCCTACCGTGTGTGAAGAGGAAAAACCCACCTCATCAGCATAAACTATACGCACGTGTGTGCGTGTATACTGGATAGAGGATGATTTGGTCTATATATGCAGTCCACACATGAGGATTGCCATTTGCAAGCATGTAGGTACCCCATAAAGCAAACGAGACATTTTCCCTTTCTGCAGTCATACAATACTTGGATAATGCAGTGCATTATTTGCATTATAGACTTTAAATGTTATGGTAAAGAACATATGGTAAACACCAAGCCATCTTGTTACTGCTTTCTGCCCAGCAGACAACTTCAGCTACCAATCTCAATGTGGTCAGCTATGGAACAACTGATGGTTTGCCTGCTGCAGAACAGCGAGCTGCATTTGGAGATGATACTTACCAGCAAATGCTTTTTAAGTGCACATCAGAAAGGAAAAGAAGCAGCTAATAAGTTACACCTGAAACATCTTCCTGAAACATGCTCTGGAATTTTAACAGCTCTGTATAATACAGATAATACTTCTATACACAAAAGCAAATGAGGTGAATGCTGCCCTAATAAAATAAACTTAGTCTTAGAAATATTCTGACAAGCAAAATGAGGCACTTCGCAAATACGCTACAGAAAAGTAGGTACTAATAAATTCGTCATTTTGTTCTTTTTGTGTCCATCTCTTCCCCCCAGTACACCAGAGACTGCAGTATTCTTACTGCATGGCATCGCTGTGCTGATATTAAATAACAGTGTTGCTGGCTCATAAATGCCACTTTTAAAGGAGACTGAGGGACAACTACTCTGATCTGAAATCCACTGTTTAAATTCAGGAATTGGTCTTTTTCTTTCCTTTTTTTTCCTTCAATGATTCACAACTTGAACTGGTAGCAAAATTACAGCCAGATCAATGGGCTCAAGTTGCTGAGCAGAATGCCTGACTCTTCATTGTTTCCACTGTTTGAATTACACATCCAGGGCACTGCAAAATTTAACAAATCCCTATCTCTTTCCCAGAAAGTAATCATAAAACCTACATCTTGAAAATGCAAAAATGGATTTTATTAGCAGTAGTTGCATAAGGGTGATCTACATTTACACAGCTCAGAGCTGGATTTAAAACCCATTTTAACTGCCAACTGTTTCAACTTGCACGTAAACAAACATACTGCATTTCTTCATTAGCTGGAATTTGCTGCAGTCTGTCAGCCATCTGTACTGTCTTGCATTCTGCTCTCTGTTCAGAGCACCACTATCAAATGTTGGTGATTAGTATTGCTCTCTTTGGAGACATCATGACTACACTATAAATAGTTTATAGACATAAAACACTGTTTCTAACGGTTCTCTTAATATCTATGCTCTCTGGATGTATTTGGTTGTTTCTTTCTCAGTCAAATTTGGTTCTCCGTAACTTTGAGGTAAGAGAAGAGATTTCACTTGGGTGCTCTCAGAGGTGCAGAGCGAAAACTGCAGCCCAAGCACAACTTGATTCAATTTCTCCACCCTCCAAATCCTGGACTGCAGAGGCCAAACTGCTCAGCAAGCCCCGCAGATAGCTGCACTGCAGTCCCAGGGGTAACGCATAGCACAGGGCACACAGGCTGTGTGGGACCAACCGCTTTGGGTGCTAGTGGTAGAGCAGACATGACCCAAACAGTTCAGCTAATGATTTGAGCAGCATGCCCTAGCTGCAAGCTTCAGAGGACTGGTAAAACAGCATCTTCAGAAGAACACGGTGCAAGAAAACAAGTCTCTGTTAGGAGCTTTTGTAGTTTGCTGAGTCATCCCCTTTTTATGAAGTGAGCAGAGCCGGTAGTGAGACGGGGATGGATGGACGTACACACCCCTTAAACTTCAATTTTTGTTCTCCTAGGAGCAGCCAAGCACTGGGATGCTACATGTATAACAAATAACATTTGACCACTGACACGATACCAACCACAGAAGTCACTCGATATCCACGTTAGTTTTCAAATACAAAAGCTACCTGCTTAAGAATGCCTTTTTAGTTCACCCAGTGGATGCGTTGATAACTTTTCAGGAAGGACTTGATGTTCTGCCTCTAAGCTGGCTCCAAGACTTAAATCATGCTTTTGATTTCAAAACTGCAGTGCAGTAAACCAGCTTCCCATTTGGGAAAGAATTTGCTGCCCTCCAGGAAAGGATTCATGGCATATTTGTGCAGCGCAACAGGGCTACCCCTGATCAGGTGTGTCAGAACACTGACTTTGGGGGAAAAAAAAAAAAATCACTTTCTGAGAAGTCAAGATGCTTATTCTTAGAATCTCATTTCTGTTTCACTGCTTGGCTTTTGTTTGAGGACTGTGTGGTGAAACACTGCCTAATGTTATTACCCCATCAGCCACATACAGAAGTGAGCAGGACTCATTGACACTCAAACCATGAGAGCAAAAGTTTGCGCCATCTCACCCTCCCTATGATGAAAACAAATGCTTAGCATGCGACTCAGATGAAAAGTTCCATGGGTTTCTAAAGACCTCCCTCTGGAAAAGCTTTTATAGCCACAGCTTCTAGTAAATCTGGCACTGGAAAACTTGCCCTTTCTGTAACCCACAGCTCGTTTTCTAGAACAGCACCATCAGAAGTGTCCACGCCCTTGTGTCCACATCATTTTCAGCAGAATTGTGTGTGTATTACACAACGCAAGCTGCACACATAAAGCAGGCTGCTAGGCAAATTCCCAGCCACAGTGCGTTTCTGCAGAACTGCAAGGTACTACTGCTGCCATGTGAGGAATATTAGCTCAGACAAGCAAGCGTTTGGGGGACAGGAAGCAAAACAGTTCTTGCAACCACTTTTTTCTTCTGAATCTACGCTCACTGGGCAGTATGAGTGATGAGCAAGAAGGACTGGGAGGGTAAGAGGAAACAAGTCTACTCTACTATGGCAAGAAAATTGGAAAAAACAACACCATTTTCAAAATATTCCCACTCTGTTTTGGCACTTATCTCAAAAGCAGCCTGGTCTAGAAAGTTCAAGCATGCCCTTGACAACACCTAACACAGAGGCTATTCATCATATGTTGAGGTGCTTATTTTTGGACTTCACCTTGGAACAGGAAAGGATGACATTAGTCAGCACCAGAAAAGTTGATAAAAACCACTAAGCGTATTTACGTTATGCATTTGATCAAAGGCACCTTACACATATTACTGAGATATCCACAACTCCCTGCAAAGTTCATTCAGCATTATGAGAGTTGTACCTACTTTGAACTCAATGTGAAATCAGGTCATGATGATAGCCACCAAGACTCACCCTCTCTACAAGAATAATTGTGTGTTTTAAAGCTTTCACAGAACTAGATATCTATGGTACTAATTTCTCTTTTGTTCATCCCACACTTCCTACACACACCAATTTGTTATGGACACTTTTCAAAAACATTACTAAGTGCATTAAGCCCCTAGAGCTCTGAAGGCTACAAAGAATTTTAGGAAGCTTGCAAACCCGCTAAATAAAGCCTTCATAGTGCTGGCCTATGAGAAGATGGCAGATTTGTACTCTCCCATTTACCCCAACCTTGGGTCCTGCTGTTGCACAATAATTCAAATTAATTGCTGTCACAGGAAATTACAGGTCCAAAGGCAAGCAACTTTCAGAGAAGTCCTTTTACTTTGGCTTTTAATAATCTCAGACCTTTTCAACCACTTCAAGCAATCTTACACCACTGTGGCACCCTTTTCTTGGCTTCAACTCAATTTGCCACAGTTACAATGCCTACAAACAGGAGAAATAAAACAGTAACAAGTACGCTTCACATCCACAGCAAACCCTGCTAAAGGATGCTGCTATTGTCTCCTTCCTGCATCCTGCCTGCATGCATCTCCTGTGTTACACTTAGCCTGTAAAGACCCTGAGAAATAGTTGCATTTTGGTTTTTTGTTGTTTTTTGTTTGTTTGTTTTTGTTTTTTTATTGTAGCTGTGCACTATCTAGCCCAAGAAGATCCTACGCAAATCCCTCAAGCCACCGTGAGAACACAAATAAAAGACAACCTATTTTGAATTGTTACAAACTGAGAACTCCAAGAAAATGAAATTCTGCTGTTCAACACCAGTGATCGGTGTCATTTATCAGACCTGTGCTTCCTTGGGCTTTATTCTGTAGCCTTCCACAGCACGAATGCTACTGCAGTCAGCCCTCCATACCACCATTTGCAGAAGGTGCCCAAGCCCGCCACAAAAATGCTTTACCTGCTATGAAAAACTGCCGAATGCAATTCCATTCCTTATCCTCCTCTCCAGGTGGATATTTCAAGCAAATAAGTATCAACAATGCACCGTGCAATCAGCCTTGCAAAGCCAAGGCAGTTTGTAGCACAAGACTGGTGCTTTGGGTGATTTGAGAACGTGCAGCCCTTCAAGCACCAGTGATTTCATGCCAAAACCAGAGCCACAAGTAACATGGCAGTGATGCTGTTCTTACACAGAACGGAAAAGGTTCCTTGCAGTTGTCTCCCAGATTGCAAATAAGTGTCAGAATCATGGTCTACATGCTGATTTTCCACAATGTTCCTTGTGAGGCATTTAATTTAAACCTGAAGCAGAAAATCCAGGCTTAAGTAAAAAAGACATACATGAAAAACAAAAGCCATGCTTCTGGTATACTTATTTGTGGTTATTAAGCTGGTGTAGTATGCTGGGGTAACGGAGGTGAAAAAAATAACTGTGTTTAAAGGTTCATCTACACCCCTTAAGAATAAAAATGGAAGGAACATCTCCAGACAAGTAAAGATCCTTAAAAAGAGCTGCACACAGCACGCATGATTCCAGATGACTAATACCGTATGTAACTCAGAAGACACACTCAAAATTGATTCTCATGAATAAGGGCAGTCTTTTCCAAGAAATATTTTAATGACGACAGTTGCATCTGTGTCACCTCTAAACAACTTGGTCTTTTAGCTTGGTCTTTTCTGTTTACCCTTTCAGAAGAACATAACCTTGCAGACATCAGGCTTTTTAATTTTCTGAAGAGCAAAGGCTGTGCTTTTAATAAGCTAATTTCAATAGCACATTTATCTGTCACACACACTGGACACCTATTACTACTCAAAAGAAAACAGAGGACCATGAGAAGGGCACAGATATTTTTTTTAAAAAGCATAAAATTAGAGCAAACCTGTCAGTGTAAACCAAACAGCAAATCATGCTAGAGAAGAGCATATCTAAAGAAACAGCAGAACAAACTCTTAAAAATAAGTGGACATTTTAAACACCAAGATCGAGGGCTCTGACTTTCAGCATATAGATAGCTGATAGTCACAGCATAGCTTCTCAACACATTTTCTGCTTTGGACACTTTACAGTAAAAAAGAGTAAGAACAAAGAGGACAGCTAATGTTAGCGCTTCTGGTTAAAACAAAATAGCAACAAAGAACCACCGAACCACGAAGCAGTTTTTTTCCTAGTTGCTATTTCAGATATTGCCTTCCTCCTCACAAGCCAGTACAACAAAGAAATGCCAGCTTCTATCCTATCACTGAGTAATACCGACACCTTATTTTATCCAGAAGGGCACACAGAGCTCTGAACTGCTTACATATTTTTTCTATGCATTTTGCCGCACCCAAATCGTGTATTATAGTTGACAGGAAAAAAAAACAGCATGACTTCAATTTCCTTCTGTCTCATTGGTTGTCTTCCTAGTAAGAAGCATTGCTTCCTGCTTGCCCAACTTCATCTGAGCCTTGCCCTGCGCATTTAAATAATATGAAAATGCCTTTCTCTGACACCTTGTTATATTGCAGCAGTGGAAAGAAGCTTCATAGTTCTTAATTTTGAGCATGTGTGGAAACAATTTTGAGGAGAGAAAGATCTTCACGTCACAGGATACTTCAGGCTCAATAGAACCTCAGGAGGTTTCTAATCCAACCTTCTGCTCACTGCCAGGTCAGCTTTTAGATCTGACCACACCGATTGGGCTTGGTCCAAGTTAGTCTTTAAAACCTCTGAGAATGGAAATGGCACAACCTCCCCAGGCAGCGTATTCCACTGCTTGACTGACCTCACAGAGGAGAAGGTTTTCCTTACATCAAGGCTGAATCACTCAGTTTGGCTCCTTTGTTTCTTGTCCTCCTCCCTGACTTCATTTTCTTGAAGAACTTCCTTATAGGTATTGGGAAGCTACTATCAGGTCCCCCTAAAACCTCCTCTTCTCCATCCACACTGCATAAGCTTAGGAAGATCTTAATTGTGATATTTACCTATATCAGTTTTCAGTTAAGTTAGAGATGGTTACTTCCTCAAAAGAAAATGCCAAAAAAAAAAAAAAAAAAGATAAAGCAACTATGTAGTCTTCAAAGAAGTTCTAATGATCTCACACAAGCGGACTTTTCAACTCTGAATTTTATGAGGTAAGCTTCCTTCTCTAAGCGTATTTACTCAAAACAATCTATCTGATGTTTCCAACATCACCAATACTATTCAACAGCAGAGGAAGTCTCCTACAATTTCTGGGTAAATGGTCTGGTTTCGGTTACCAACCAAATAAAAGTGGTTGGTAATAACATTTACCAGATAAAGTCAATTCAAACTGCAGGGCAACCATGGACATTTCTCACCTGAATGGCAAATTACTTCAGTAAGTTTTGGAAAACAAGGCTAGAACAGAAAATGTTGTACTGTGTCTTTACACACAGAAGCTACAGCAACATTGAAGTATACTTGCTTAGATTCACAATATTGCTTTATGAATTTACTTTTCTCTAAGAATCTTAGTGCTACTACTCCACAAATCTTCACAAGAAGAAATTACCCTTTCAAAGCGTTAGAGACACATTACATGACATAGGTCATGGGAAATTCAAACTTCAAATACTTATTGAACCCAACAGATCTGAGACCACATCAGTATTAGAATGAAAAAGAGGGTTATATTAACTGCAGCTCTCTGAAATGATTAAATAATTTTTCAGTCACTGTGATAACACACAGTCCAGTGCCTTAGATATCACAGAAAGTCATTTAGACACAATTTCACTTTTAGCCATTTACTGGAATACGTAACCCTCCGGACCAATTCCAGATTTCTCAAATCCAATAGAGAAAATTTCACATCAGCCTGAGCAGCAACTAATAACCTACACCATACCACACGAACTGTGAGCTGCAGACAGACAGCGATATGGCAGCACATTTTAAAACTGCATTCATTCTTCCCATGCTCTTAGGTTGCATTAGAAACCTCAAGAGGCTCAACAACAAAACTTCACTTCTCTAACCAGCTATTATTTCATTGAAGAAGTTACTAGACATTTCACCCACTTGCCCCTAAAAGACAAAAACAATACGCTTATTCTTGCTCTTAAGCTTAATTCCTTAAAAATATTTGCATTGAGCCAAAACATATTTAATCACCGTTGGTTTAACTTCACTTCCAAAATTTATTGGACTAATCAAGCATAGCTCTGCATAGCTCTGCATAACTGAATGTAAAACCGGTTCTTTGTTGAATGACAACTATTGTTATCGCAAAGCATTTACAAAGCCCAGCTGAAGTTACAACAATATTGTGAAGCTAGCTTACAAGAGATTTTTTTTAAACAGACAGCAGGTCTACAATCTGGCACTAGTTTTGACACTAGTATTAAAGTATTAATTTGACACTAGTATTAAAGCATGAAGCTTACCAGTTTGAAGATACTAAAAAAAAAAAAATATATATATATGTTTCCTCCCCCCCCCCTTTTTTTTTTTAATTATCACAAGACTTTCAGGAGCAACTTAACATGTTACCCAGTCTCTCCTAGATGATGATGGTTATCACTGCTATCAGCCACCGGAAACAGAGCGATCGCACAGCTTTACAAAATGGTCAACAGACCCACTGGATGTTGTGGAGCTCCACTGACCTAAATGTGCCCCTACAGCAATGCTGAACTGGACTCACAAAATCCTGCTGCATCTCAGGTCTCCGCAGCAAGATCACCATAGAGCTGTGTTGTCTTCACCTAAATACCAAAGAAGTCTAGATAGGACATGAGCTACCCAAAGCCATATTACACCCTGGAATGCTTGCTATGCTTTCTTCCTTCTCTTTTATTCTACTCTGTCCATCAGAGACACAAGCACTACTGCTTGCTCCTATCTAAATGTGTGATTAACTCCCTAGCTTTTGCCAGCTGTTTTATGAAGTCACACTTTAAACCTGGCTACTGGTTCCAAGACAGCTCACCCGCACAGGTTCATTTGCCTACCTTACCCCTGAGGACATGACTCCAGGCAAGAGACAGGTGCAGAGCAGTTTCATATTTTAGTTTAGCAACAAAACAAGAGCAGCAATATGGAGAACAGGTTCTTTGCAGCTTTTAGTTGGGAAGATGTGGATGGACTTAATGCAGACTTGGCTAATAATTTTGTTTAGTCACCTAAAACCATTTGTGCATTCCTTCTGCTCTCCCAGGTCTGGGTAATTTGCCTTACTATCATTGGCAATGTGTTCAGGGTGCTGGTCTTCAAATCCTCCCACATCACCATCCCGTAATGCCAGGTTTGCAGTGACTTACAAAGACAAGAGAGAAACATCTGAAGATTTTTCTATGTGTAGCAGAGGTTACGCTATGAGGAAGAGGTGCAGAATGCAATTATTGACCACTTTAAGCCTTTTCTTCATTTCAGTGATCTGCCTGTCAAGAGCAAGGGACATATGCTGCTACACCACCAGAGGAAGGAAAAGATTATTTAACAACCATGCAGGTCTGCTTTGAAACCCAGCCAAAAAGTTTGACACTGATCCAGGGCAAACAATGTCCCACTGCATCTCACCTTGACGTATTGCCCTTGGCTGAAAAAAAGGATGAGTGTGAAAAAACGCAAAAAGCATACCTTCGGGATTCTGCAGTATGGAAGTTTCTTGTCTACTTCCCAAAAGCAGCACAAAATCTGGAGGATATACAGCACATGGAAAAGGTGCCCTGAGAAAGTAACTGGCAAGCCTAAATTCCGTCCACCGGAAGGTGAAAACAGACTGTGGACCATAAAGAATTTTCAAGCACCAAGTATCCCTGCTTACCGGCACTTTGAAATATCATTTTCCGCATAAAAAAAAAATCTAAAAATAACACCCTGGAGTATGAAAAGGTTTATGACCAAATGCATTTTTTTAAAAAGGTAAAACAGCTGTGTCTGCACTCCACCTCTTGCAGGTGCTAGGGTCCAGCACTGTGACAAATGTGAGCAGTGTGACAGGTTTGTTTAGGTATGCAGTGCAGGCTACCCAGCAACCACACCAGATGGCTCTCAGTAGGTCTAAACAAGAAGAACAACCCTCCTGGGCAAGACTGAGAGACTGAGAGAGAGGAACAGGGGAAAACACACAGAAGCTAAATATCTCACAAGGAAGCTTCAGTTAAGGCCTGTGTAATGATCATGGTCCTGCATCAGAGATCTTTGCTACATCAACTACCTGAATTGATGCTACCGGAAATGCAACTCAAATGTAACACAGCCATGGGTTTTCTTATACTGGTTCTCTAAAACCAAAGTATTCATCTTCAATTATACTTAGGGATATCTAAATAGCATTTAAAAACACAAGAACACCACCTGTATTTTCACTACTTCTGACATGTCTTACCACGTCGATATAAATTACGTGAATATAAAATTAAAGTTACCGAACAACATTAAAATAGTACGACTGAAGATCTCACCTAGAATTCACAGGTTCATTTTTTAGCTCAAACACAAAACTAAGTTTACAGCACTGCTGCAATTGTTTTAACGCTTCCCAATTTATTTTCTCCCTGAACATCAACCAGCACACAGTACTGAATACAGAAGAAAATAAGCAAGGAAGGCAGATGGGATCCAAACATCTGTTATTTGGTATATTTGATATTTCACTCAGTAAGTGTATAAACATACAAGTGCATCTCAGTGAATCACATCTATCTAATGTGAATAAATGCATTTTAGAACTTGGCCCTGATTTCTCAAGCTATGAGAAGAAAAAGCAAAAGGTTTCCCTTTCAGTCACAGGACTCGAATAGAAAGCAGATGCAGTCTCTCTGAATGGGAAAGAGATGTTTCTGAAGTGTTACCTGTTGCCAAAAGGATCATAACAGCAACATAATCTGAAATCCCCATAGTAATAAAGGTACCTAAAAGATGCTGTCAGAAAGGAAAGAGTAAGGCAGCGAGTGCCGGAAAAAAAAACACAACAACATTCAAAGAGCAATCTGGGATGTACATTTAATTTCAGCTGTGGTACAGCAATAGTCCCTCAAGCACTTGCATATAAAGTGATGTTATCACAATTCCAGCACTGCCCATCCAATTGCAGACTGAGCCCCCCCTCACACAGTCATCCTTGAAGACACTGAATACTGGCAGTCCAACTGCACTCCTAACTCCTGGCCACAAAATATTATAGATATTTCCATGTACCACACAAAAAGCAAAAGAGGATGCTATCCTGACCTCATTTGTTGAAGAGCTAGGGATGGGACACATTATCTCTCAAAGATCAAAGACAATAAATTCACATCATATTCCATTTCTTATTTCTGAACAGCATCTCAGCTAAGCTTAAACAATATTATCTTAAGATGATGAAATAGCATCAGTGCAATTCACAAATACCTTCTTAATCTTTTTAACTAAGACAACAAAAGCATTGCATTGCTGCCTTTCATGTCCCTCCAAGCAGTCTGCATTTCAGACTTGCTGTGGCAAGAAAAACCGAAAGGCAGTGCATTAATCCGGTAAGACTTCAGGCAAACCACTGAATTAAAGGAGAGCCTTCTATTATTGTTTCAAGTACTCTCTCACATTTTCTGAAGCTGCAAATTTCAGTATTATGTTCTGTTTAGGATATTTCAATCTAACATCCAAACCAGACACACAAAAAATTACCACTTTCCACCTGATCGTATAAAATACACTTCTGCAAGTCTCTACATTTTTCTTAACCTCAGTTCTGTGTAGTGGCAGTCCCAGACACAAGTACCACTTAGAATTTCAGAAATCTGCAGTACCAAATTGGAAGGAGTCTCAGAGAGATGCAATGTAACTTGAGAAGTGACTGCCACCACAGATTTGCATTTTCTCACTTAAGGTTACTTCTATTTCCACATGGTATAATAAGCAAGAAATAACACTTGGCATTTGTCCAAAACAGAATTAAGAATAAGAACCACAACAGGTGTCATGAAACAGCAGGAAAGGAGATTGTGAATTTTTGTCTTATGAAGCCTAACAATATCCCCTCCCACCACAACCCACATGGTCCCACATGGTTTGCATTCCCAACGAAAACACTACATTCACTGAGAAGCAGAAATCAATCTTCATGCTCATAAGAAACTGGCATGCCCTTTCAAAATAAGCTTTCCAAATATGACAAAATCTGAATTTTCCAAAGACAAGTTGACAACTACTAGCTAGGGATCAGATCGCTGCTAAGACTTATGCTCCTAAATACCCATGTCACTCCTGGAAATAACAACAGATTTAATATGTGCTCTCTTCGCCCAACAGTCCACTCCGGAACATTAAACAAAGGGTAGGATCAAATAAAGACTTGAGACCTGAACCACTTCTTAGTCAGGAAAGACCCCTTCAGGTGAAAAGACTGCCTTTTCACAGTGTCTTTAAATGTAAGATTTGAGAAACAGATTTGCCTCACAAATACACAGCAGAATCCCTTTATATATGAGGTACTGTAGGTCCTATCACTGGCTACCAATGATGCAGTACATGAAACCAGTCTATTTGGGACCCAGCTGCCAGTGTGCGAAGTCACTGTAATGCTTTCCAGACCAATTCAAAACCACTTCTACCACGTGAATTTCAGGACCAAAAGTCTAACACCACCAAGACCATTTGACCGACTTAAATCAGGACCCAAAATGCCTTCATTAGCTATGGCTGTATGCTAAACTGCAAATTGGGCCCAGTTTTTAAGTGGACTTAGCAGAGCTTTTTTACATATTTGACACCAGCAGAAAATGAAGACGACTTGAGACGATACCACTGACCTCCAGCAAACACACTCATTTCACTTGTATTTCACATCCACGGAATCGTCCAAAAGCTCTGACAGCATCAAGACAGCTACAGAACACTGCTCACTAGGCTGAAGCGTTGAACTTACCAGGCCAGGATCAGCAATGGAGCCCAAACTCTTATTTCCCCCTGGGGAAGGACTAATGGCAGGGCCTACAGGCGCACATAGTGCCACAGATATTATCTGAGCTCAGCATGCTTGCATTGCAGCCACGTGAGGAACTTCTGCTGCCATGGCATCCATCAGCCTCAATGACCCAATCCACTGAGCCAAATGGAAAAGACACTGCAGTGACACGTACCGGATGAGAAGAGTCACCTACCCACATGGTTTTCATGGCAAGAAACATATTTGAACCAAGAACTGAAACATCCATAATAATTAAAACCCTTTTAATGTGTTCTGTTTCACTTCCTGTCCTTATCTGCTCTGAAAATGCTGAAGAGTTATTGTAACTGTTCCCATAAGTTATGGAGGTTTGTAATTTCATTTGAGGGTGTTGTGGTTTTTTTTTAATAATAGTAAGTCAATTACTGTTTAAACTTTCATAAATACACAGATATTTACTCTAAGAGATGGTGCTCCACTTGTCCGTTTCAACTCCATTACCACAGTGACCAATGCATCCTTAAAAAAAAAAATCTAGGTGTCTTCATCTTTTCTTTGTAGAGGTTAAATTCTAATATGTGGACAGTAGCAGATCAAAAAGGTAAAAAAATAAAATAAAATTAAGAAAAAGATCAATTCACTGTTTACTACTTCTGGAATTTGCTTTTGTGTGTTTAAGTCATAAAGCCTCTTCCTGAAACTACCAAAAAAAAAGTTTTCCTTGACCTAGAGGGAAGAAAAAACACAAGAAATCAAAATAGAGTAGTGAGTGAACAGAGAAGATATGAAGGGGGTAAGATTTGAGAATTAAAACTATATCCTATATTTTTATCTGGAGAGAGGACAAAGAACTTATAAATATGAAATACTACATCTTGGCGTACACAAATGCAATGAGGGAATTGCGTAGTTACGTACACTTGCCATGTGTCTTGCCCTAGCATTCCATTAAATATCTCTGGCTTAACATGACTGAAATCTGTTAGATGAAGTTTGTTAGGTGACTTTCCTTCCTTCCTTCCCTCTCAATCCCTTGCAAGGTCCAGCAGAGCCTGGTTCCCCCTGTCCCAGCAGAAATAAACCAGGTCTCCGCTTCGCGTTGCCTGATACTTCCAAAGCGTGAAATAACCTGAGAGTGGAAGCTGCAGGTAAACCTTGGCATCTTAAAAAAAAAAAAAAAAATAGCGAGAAGGCATTTCCACTGAAGCAATTAGGTGCAGAAAACTGGCTAGTTAACGCTTGCTAATTTAACACACTTAAGGACACAAACATTACGGCAAACAATATTCTGGAAAAACAAACACATTGGAAGAACTCCTTACTGGCTCCCTAAACACTTGTTCCCAGAAGGGGATTGTTTATATTCGCTATACACCTGGGAAGAGCAGGTTAGATGGGAAAATTGGAGCTGAAATGGCAAAACACAGGAGGCAGCATTTTCAGAACATTATCACTAAGTTTTTTTTGCTCCCTCACAGATAATAAAATGTTAGCTTCTTCTATGACAAACTACTCTGCAAGGCAGCAGCAGCAGGAGCACAGGTCTTAGCAATCTTTGCGGCTATCTGATTACATGCCATATCCACTGAATTTAGTGCGACCTCCACAATCAGCTGCCAGGAGACCAGAAATAAATCCTTTGGCAGGTTTTAAAAGAGGAGACGCTTCAGCACTTTTGCCCTCACAGGATTAGATGCATCAGTTTTACTTTCTTTTCTCTCTGCTTTCACAAATGAGTTTTACTGGTCGATCGCGGGGAAAGGCAGAGGCTACGTTAGACACCAAAAAAACAAGCACAGAGTTCAGAAGTAGCTTCTTCCTTCGACAACTTCAGCTGAAATTAGAGGCAAGGCAGCCAACGTGCCACAGAGATGAAGCACCAGGTGGTAGGACAGAGATATCTGTCATTTAGCAGACTGCCAAATAAACTCATCTTTGAAGCTTGTGTGCTAAGATGTTGACGCGGCATCGCAACAGCCATAAGCATCACTGCAGAAACAGGAGCTACTCCTGCTTGCGGACCTCTCTTTAAGCAGTAGCTTTACAATAGGCCACACCATAAGCACAAAGGCCAGGAAGGGTGGGGGGGATCTCACAGCTTCAACACCTCAATAAGAAGTGAAAGCTGGAAACCCCAGACAAATTAAAAGCCAAGCCATCAAGTATGACCCTCAAATCAAATCCCAAAACCTTCAGTAAAAAGCAGGACGAAACAGTCTGCGTGCTGGCCAGAACAGCACTGTCTAGGAGAGCTGGCAGCCCAAGGGTGACAAATGCCTTTGCAAAGCCCTAAGGAACAACCCAAAGAACAAGCAGTGTCACAGCCACCAGGACCCACCCCACCTCAGCCATTTGTAGCACACTACCCTGCAGCCCAGGACTACCCTGTGTATTTTCCAGCTACCTAATGCGTACAGCCCATTACGGAGTAACTTCATAAGTAACACTTCTGTTTGGTTGTTTTTAAATAAAACAACGTAGAAAACGAACTAAGTACTAATGAAATCACATCTATTACATTTTTGTGTTAATCAAAAAAGAACATTCCATCAAACTTCTATGAGTATAACTGAAATGACACATTTCTCTTTCCGTAAGGCTATTTGTATTTAATTGTCCTTTCATCTGAAGAGCAGTGGATGCGAACACACATCAGGCAGCAGATGAGTCAGATGTTCTGAAGAGGTCCAATCAAGGACGTCCCACAACACAAGAGCACTGCCTGCATAATGTCTCACACAACTGACTTCAGCTACAGCCTCAAGTTTCTTCTCAGTGTCTCATCCCATTCCATTGTGGCTATGCACCAAAGCACCGAGAGAAAAAGTAAGTAGGACTGCAGTCTCGTAATTCAAAAAGTTTAAACACATGAGACTCCAGGAACCTTATGTCCACATACAATTAAAGCTGCCAGGATGGCAGCTCAGATTAGTAGATAATTATCTTAAATTCGAGCTTTTGTTCTTCCACCATTTCAACTGAAAGAGGAAAAAAAGGCACTCATTTATCAAGGCCAACGTTTCAAAATGAATTTCTGAGATGAAGGCAAACTCACAGTGGAATAGGTCAATCAAAACACTTCAAAAAGCAGTTTTGGAGTGGCAGACACACAGGCGTTATACATTATACCAATTTCAGCATAAAGAAGGGAGAACCCCCAGTCCTTGGTGGAGAAAGACAAGGGGACAGAGACAAGTCACAGCACCAGGGGTTACCTAAAGGACAGCACAGGAGATTTAAACTAGTGTACCTGATATATTGTCCTCTAATTCGGAGATCAGTTTCTCAGTTTCGGTTTTGACAATATTAACCCCAGTGCAGAGGCAATCAACAGACCACAGCTTGGCCAAAAATTTGGTTCAATCATTACAAATGATTTATAAAAACTGTCTGTGGATAAAAATCATTAGTTGTAAGCCTCAACTATTATTAAATTGGCTTTCTGTATCAAAGTGCAAATCGGAGTTGATAATTAAGGGTAAACACACAAAAGAACTCATCCTCTCTGTATTCATTTTGACTCAGCTCTTAAATCAAACCTCGTCTCCATATACCAACAAATAGAAAAAAGGATAGTTCGTGTGTCGAGTGTGAGCTGGTTTTCATTTACACAACCTATGTGCTGCAACGTAACCCAACTTTAAGTCTAAATTCTAGCACTGACGTTATTTTGTAACCTTGAAGTAATTTAGGCTCTTATTATCTGCTTTTTCCTTTTCTCATCAACACAGCATCATTTGTACCCTGAGAGGAGCTAGCTCTTGATCACACACTTCTTAATCATCTTCATGCTGTTAGCTCTGCAAAGAACAATGGCTGCTCCAGAATACTGCCATTGCTATTCACTCAGATCAGGTCTCTCATAGGTCTGTAAGAAGGAACAGTGCTAAGGGCAGCAGAATGAAGATGAGATTGTTTTTACTCTTCCTTTTCAAATAATATATCTGATTGCATCCCTTTCCTTCACCTTCATGTTCCCCTGGGCAAAAGCTACGGCTGCCCCGACTTTGTACTGTACAACAGGACTACACACTTTGGGCATTGCCCAAAGCATAAATCAGTAACAGCACAAAACAGATTTAACACCAGTGTTCTCTATACACATCCGGTGACAAAAGCAGGGACAACCATCTCAAAACAAATCAGACAGGCGTTTGAGACTCCCTGGAGTCAACACCGACTAAACAAGTTACTTGTTACTGCAGTATCCTGGACTCTAAGGCTCCACTTGTCACCTGTGAGTGCACACATCCACAGAACTACACAGGTGATGGGAAAGGGCAGAGGCTGACTCTCCTAAACGAAGTCTCGTTACGAAAGACGATCAAGAGGCTGAGATGCAGTGCATACACTACAGCTGAAGCTGTCAGCCTCTGCCCACTCCTCACGTGCCAGCTGTCCCACAGGAAGACATATACCTTTCCACAGGTCATTTACCCAGATGGGACCTGCACATTGCCTTCCAACAGGCCAACTGCCACCTGCTGCTTCTTGGATGCTAACAAGGCAAAGTGGAGTTTGTCAGCAATACAAGTTGTGAATTGCAGATGAAAGGAAAAAAAAAAAACGTTGAGTCCTTGTGTGATGTTTTCTTTCTGATCATCTTTGTGGTTGTGGATATATCATTTTGCCTCAAATTAGCCACACAAAAAGAAAATTTCCAATACCACTCAAGGACGTTACAAGGTAGAGAAATATTCATGATTGCTTAGGCAGCCTGAGATAGAAGCTGTGACGTTATCTATCAGCTAGAGAAAAGCCATTAGCTAAACTGTGACAGAGGGCTTCAGACAGAAGTAGTGCCTCAGCCGGGCAAGGTCCCCCTTCATCTGCCAGACTTTATTAAAGTTGCGGCTATCTCCTGTATGAATTTATATCTGAAGGAATTTGGCATCTTTTGCTAATGGTAAGTCTGGTTCCACCATGGAAAAAATCAGTTTCTTAATGCAAAAGCCTTTTAAAGAAATCTGAAATAATTGAATCATATTAACTTCTGAGCTTACAGGAAGAGCAGCAAGGGCTTCTGCTGCAGCATTTGAGAGGCTTCTATTAGGAAATTGTTCTGATTATCTTAATGCACCCAAGAAAAAACTGGAAAAATGGTAATTTCCTTCATTACCTGAGATGCTCCATTTAGGCAAGGCACGGAAATAGGGATGTTACATAACAGCTCCAAGTGTTGTTCAGATGCTGTGCTTGCCTCCTGTCTGTTGGGAACCACCGTGGGTCTTCCAAGTTGCCCATAGTCTGCTCTGCCCCAGGTGAACACCTTCCCAGTTTCTAAATGCAAAACATCTCAAGATTAGTTATCCACTAGGTTCTTGGAACATATGGATGCTATTTCAAAACTAGACCACCACTTCTTAATGCATCTTATCTAAAGCTTCAAGAAGTGAAAATTTATTCACTTCTTAAGTGAAAACTTCTTTGCTTTTGGGAGCATAAGGAAAAGTACACTGAGGCAACCTAAAGGGAATATTAAGATGTCCTTTAATTCAGTTTTTTCAACCTCACTAACTTCCTAACATAAAGGCCATCTGCAGGGTGGCCTGGGCTGTAAATGAACCATGTCAGTAAAGCTGTGTAAGCCCTGTATACTGCATGCACTATATATACATGTTACTTATATAAAGGGCATGTTTCTAGGTTGACAGCAACACAGACAAAACAGCTCATTCTGAAACATACAAGATTGTTCTCCATTCCCAGTATTTGCCATAAAGACATCCATCCCATGTCCTTTATTTAACATTTGACATTTTCCCGACAGAAGCTGCCTTCTGTGACAACTTCTGCTGGCAAACAAACAGCCCTCAGGACAGCAACTGGTTAGTCAGGAACACCACCACAGATGTCATTAAGCATTGGAAACACACCCATTTGTTCCCACAGGAATCACGTTGGCCAAGGAAAAACAGCTTTAAATGAAGTCAGCAGTATTTGAACCATCCTCCTCTCCCGATTATAAAGGTGCTCACTGCTGTAGGACTGACACCCACAAGTCCATCCTCCAATACGAACAATATCCATAAAGCAATGCTTTTTACTTTCTGTTCCTCTGCCCCCCCCCAAAAAAAAAAAAACATTGTAAGTTTGATTTTCTTACTGAGTTACACAAACACAGCATCAACTGGGTGTTCTCAGCTGACTTTTGACTAGAAGCAGCAACCCAAATTACAGCCCAGAAGGAAGCCAGCAATGACCCCGAGAGATGTGTGAGCTTCAGCCAAGCACTGAACTTCTCTCCAGAACTGAAATTATCAAGCTAAATGATCTCATTTTCCTTTTTCTCATATCTGCGAGAAGCCAAGTAAGCCAGCTTTA
The DNA here is from genome assembly GCA_011075105.1 of Heteronetta atricapilla. Taxonomy (NCBI): domain Eukaryota; kingdom Metazoa; phylum Chordata; class Aves; order Anseriformes; family Anatidae; genus Heteronetta; species Heteronetta atricapilla. The sequence continues at coordinate 25,465 of JAACYQ010021515.1, forward strand.
ACACTCACTTCTCCCAGTGTGGATGTGCAGAGTGCCCAAACACAACAACAGAGGGTTTTCTTAGCATGCCGTAACACAAACCTTTGGGAACCTAAACACCTCCCTTTTCTTTTGGTTGCTGTTAAACTGTCCTGAAGGGGACACAACTAGTCACTGCTGCTTAGGGGCTTTAAGTTGATAATGCATCTCAAACTGGAAATCTCTAACTTGGTGTATTTAAACACAGAAGAAGTAACACACATCTTCCCTGGAAATCTCCTAGCAGTGGTATCTTTTACACATATCTTTGGAACTTCTTTTCAGATTCATTCTCTCAGTTCACTGATAATGCTTCCCCTGAAATAATTAAGGGATAAAATTAGTTGTCCTTTTCTTTCAAGGGCATGAGGATTTTCTGCCTTTGGAGATGCCTCACACTTCAGGGAAAAGCTGAAACTAATCACATATTTCTTTTAGTACAGGAGAGGTCTTTTAGCACAGTGGCTTCATTTTGTCAGGTTAAAGCATTAAAACAGGTTTCATTAAGAAAAAAAGCCAGTATACCCTACAGAGATTAGAAAAACAGTTTGTAGTTTAAAAAATGCTTGCTTCGCCTGTAGTGTATTTTACAATTTGCATGTATCTCTGCCAGAAAAATACCTGCTGCTGCAAAAATGTCGCATAAATGCTCGTTTATCAATGAGCTCTACTGCAAATGGAAATGCAAACTGAGCCTCAAAGGCTTTTACATCAGACCGGATCACTGTACCTACTCAGTACCCTGGAAGCAGACTACAAGCAGAATAGCAAGCTTCTCTATTTTGTATCAACTAGAGGAACTGAAGCTGAGTTTTATGGAATTGAAAACCAGAAAGAACTTCTGTAGCATCTATTTTGACTGTTAACATGATACAGGCTCTCAAGCCCTACCCAGACATTGCTACACTGACCTCAAAGACCACACTTCAAATAAAACATGTCAACTCTCAGAAGCCAAACACAGTTAGTGCAGCAGGGAAAAACATCAGCAACCTGCAGTGCCTCTGGAAAGGCAAGTTTTGCGTTTGATGACACCCAGATCCTCCCATGCAGATGACAGCACTATCCTGTAGTGGTCCCTCTTAAGTGTGACTCTTGGGGAAAAAAAACTTTCCCAAAAGCAAATCTGGTGTTCCAGCTGGACCAACACACACAGAGAAACTCCAGCCACACACGGAACAAAAGAGATCCTTTGCATCATCACAGAAAACTGCTCCACCTTCTCTGAAGTCATCTGCTGCTGGTGTCTGTGGATTCAGAAGGCAGCCACCTAAATCCCAAGACACACTTGACCAGTGACTCACTGAGGAAATAATTTTCCTGCACTGAAGGCCACCAGCAGATACCAGGAACCAGCAGGCATGATCACTGCCTTACCCAAGAGTTGCTAGACCAAGTTCTGTGCAAAGGAGGCAATTCTGCTCCCCTCTGCCACGGGCCTGTGAAAGGTGCAGAGGAGTGGTGGTCCACAGCCAACCGCAGGGTCAGAGTAAAACACTACAAGCACCTACTCTGAGGCCAGACTAAACTACCCGTGTAACCTCCCTTATGAATCAAGGGCTAGCATATACATCATGTGCCACAAAATGCTCTTTCCACGTTGGTTTTTACTTCTCAGAAACCATCTCTCTTCTCAGCAGGATTAAGTGGCTATCAGTTGTTCTGTGTACCTTTATCAGCAATGACTGGAAAAGCACCCTTCATGGTGTCTCCCCCATGTGCCATGCTCTGTGTAAGTTGGTCTTTTTTTCTTTTGTGTTTTCCCCCAACTGCACTATATACCTCGGTCCCCTTATGGTTTACTGCAATTCTATTATTCTACCAGTTTGAGGTGCTACACTGAATTCTCAAACATGTTTAAATGTAAGCAACAGAACTGCAAGCATTGTGATCCTGGTAGTTTTACTCCTTATAAAAGCCTTGAAGCAAGCTCAGCTCTATTATTGCAAATTATTCCAGCAAATCCGGTGGAAATAAAGAGCACAAGCATATTGGAAGAGTATATCGGAAGGACTGGGAACAGACAGTAGGCGTGCTTAGCTACAGCAGAACACCTCCCATGCACAAATTCCATTTCCTTTAACTGGACAAGCAAGCACAGAAATAATTATACACACAACACCAAGCAGAGCCTTTAGGGGTGAGTAAGTCCCCCAACACTGTTTACCAACAGAAATGAAGGTAATAATTTTGCTCTGTCCTATTTTGCCACCGAGAGAAAGAAACATGTTTCAGGTGGTTATTAGTAGGCAAACATGGAGAATATCCATTACAATTTTTAAAACAGATAAATTGATTTTTTGCTTTTAGGCAGAGCTTCTTGAATGCCCAAATATGAGGTAAGCAACCAATTCCTTTCTTATTTCTCATCAATTTAGTTCTCACTTCTAATGAGCAGAAATTCATCTCCCAGACCCGCCCCTGTGGTGAGCATTCCCCCTCCTATCCTGAGCCTTCTGCTAGGTTGATCATTCCTACTTCTCAGCAGAACGTATCTGCCTAGGGATCCTTTTAAAAAAAAAAAAAATCTATCTTTACTGCAAGAGAACCTAACAGAAGTTGATTTAGAAGTATATTGCCTATGAAATACTGATTATATTTTCAGCAAACAAAAAAATCTCAGTCTGAAGTGGAAATTTCAGACTGAGCCAAATACCAATGCATGGAAAATTCCAGCCAAAAAGGTTAAAGTCTTGTCAAAATCCTAAGCAAAAGAAAGCACTGAGTTATGACAGAAAGCGTTAAACAATCGTAACGAGAGGTATTGCTACTGTGCTGCTTATAATATAGATGGTATTTTAAAATGTTCTAAGAATATTTGAGAAAGACATTAGTCATACAGTGTAAGGAGGTTGCAAGATGAATTACTCAAGAATGAAGGGTGATATAACAAGGAGTGTTGGTCTAATATTAGAACAGAACAGATTTTAATTAGAAGTCAAGAAAACATACACAGTGATGAGTCAACTAGACAGAGTACATCAACCATGGAAGGGGCTGAGGCATCAGAAAAAAGGAGATATTTGGTACCAGACTCCATACAGTAAAAGGGCATAAAAGGCAAGAGGCATTTCTACAGCTTATGAGAAAGAAGCATGCAACGTTGGAAAGGTTTTTCCCGTTCTTTTAATATTGTAACAATGCTTCCTAAGACCTTGGTCTTCATATTCTGAGTATGGGGTCCCAATTCCAAAAGGCACTTCAACTCCTTAACTGCGTATATTCGCTTCATCCCAGCTGACTTCATCGCAACCATTCACTGGCTCACTGCCATTTGGAAGGAAGGGGTAACAGATGACCCATGTATTCTGGGTCATTCCTGTGGAAAACTTGAAGGAAACTTACCGTATAGGAGTTGAGAGAACTAGGAAAAAAAAGGCAGCATTGAGAACATTTGAAAGAAAGTCTTCCCAACAGCCCCTTAAGTAAATGCTACACACAACAGTACACGATGTCAGTCAAGATTCTCCATGGTCACACAGCTGTAGTTGTAGTTTCCTCCTGTTCTGTAAGCTCAGCAGTCTGCAGCGGGATACATACAGCAGCAAGTCACCTAAAACATGTTCACATCCCTTACAGAATAGGGGTGAAGGTAACAGAATATTTGCTAGCAATCCACCGCCACACAGCACCCTCTACATTTTCTTCAGTTCAGCCTTCTGTCCTTCCACTACCACAAAGCTTAGACAGTTGAGAATGGCCTCAAAATCACAAGTTTACAACCCCTGGAGTTTTGCAAATATAGCAACATCACATAAAGCACCTCTAGTTGCTTCCTGCCTGACTGTGGCTCTTACTATGCTTCTTTATCGCACTGCTGAGGCTGCAGAGGATATTATTTTTCCCTTCTAGCACTTTCTTTGTCAATCTGCTCAGCTACATAAATAATTGGATACCAATATCAATTAAAAAAAGCATTTTAGTTTTAAAAATAGGTTGGTTTCACTGTTAAACAAACAGGCACATTAAAATTTACTTATTTTCACAGATTCAGATTAATCTTTATATCAATTTTTCTATTTTAAGATGATACCATGATTGCGCTGGCATTATCTCCTTGAAGCCTCTCTTCAGACAAGCTTTGAACTCTTCTTTCATAAATACAAGATGAAAAAGTTCCTCTAGGCTACCTCAGTTCACTATTGCATTAACAATTACTTTGCAAATGAACTATGGATATTCCTTCTGAATGCTTAATCTCATTCAGACCTGAAATAGGAACTTCTATATAAAATTCCTAATGCCTGCTTTCACAATAAAATTCACAGGGGCACATTAAAAACCTGACATTTACAGGCTGCCTTTGCCTCCTCTCTGCCCCGCAGAGGGCAAACCAACACCTCTCCCACAGCTGCTAATCTAGTAAGTGTCATGAAGGACAGCAGAACATCCTCCAACAACTCTAACAAAGTACCTCATCTACCTAAAAGAGCATTTGTGCAAGGGAACCTTATAGGAAAACATTCACCCATCCATCCCTAATTCCCTCTCGACTGAAAATAATTCAGCAGCTGGAAGCCAAGCATCACTACTGCACCTACAATGCTGTAGCTATGCAAGGTTTCAGTACGACACACGATTAGCTCCTCTGACAAGGGTTTAAATGCCCCCCCTCACTCTCTTCCACGGAAGTCTGGTGTACCAAAGATGCCCACACCTCTCAACATAGCTCTATCGCCTTCTGCATCTTCATATAAGAAGGTTTATTCTGATTTTTTTCCCCTATATTCATTTATAATAGCTAATAACAATGTACAACTAAAATATAAATCTATGCACAGTATCAAGGTCACGCCTGCTCAGGAAAGCTCCAAAACAGCAAAAGCACTTCAGGGATGTCAGCAGCAAAAATCTAGACATCACCGCAATTGCCATTTTCAGCCTTCTGCAGCCACAGGCTGAAACACACATTTAGTTCAGAGGAGTCCACAGGGCAGCCACTCAACGTGCAACAGCTCACAAGAGCTTCTGAGCACCCTATAAATAGGCTTAAAACCACAACAAAAGGCCAAAAGCCGCAAGTGCCACGGGAAGTGAAATAGCAATACTCCTGCAGTAGCTGGGGATTTGTCAGTAAAAGCTTAGCCTCAAGCAGGCCAAAAATTGCTGTTGTTCTCATCATCATTAGATATCCCCAAACATGGTGACCAACTATGTGTGAGAACAAGACAAACCAAAGAGTCACCCAAAGGATTTGACACCGCTAGAATCAGTGGCTCACCAGCACACAAACAGCTTCTCACTGTCACCCATCTCTATGGCCCCGCAAAATAAGAATAAAAAATAGGAAATGGAAGTAATCAGCCTGGAAGACAAACATGTATCACGAAAGAAAATTCAGCCAACCTGGAGGAGCTCTGTTGCAGCAAGTGAATATAAACAGACAGAGCATGAGGGAACATGGTGCATTCTCTTTCAGAACCTCCTGGAAATATCAGGCTATTAACCATCCAGAGACTCCTATGATAATTGTCACAGCAGACACTCAGCTAGGCAGGCAAAGCTATCAGGATGCGGGACCCTCTCTAGGAAGAGACAGCAGGACAATGAAAGCTTTTAGAGCAGACAGAGAAGTGCAGAGCACGGGCCGAAAACTCCTTTGCTAACCATTTACACCAAGACAAGTTGAGGAACTTGAGGCCCAGCTCATTGCTCTCGCCTCTAGACGATCACTTTTCAATGTGCTCAAACGACTGTTTGTGAGAGGGAAGGTAAAGCAAGCCAAGGAATCGATCTGGCTGAAAAACAGGCTGAAAATCAGAAGCTTGGCAGCAGCCAGTAGTACTAAAGGCACTGGTTTACTAAGTCATTTTAATGTTCTGTGTGACAAGCTAGAGCTAACATACAGTTTCACATGACATACTAAGTTTTTTGTGCACTTGACCAACAGATCCAACTTTATCAAGACCATCAACACCATAAAAAAATCTTAACTGCTTTGACTGACTTGCATTCATTAAAAAGATAGGGAAGCTCCCCCTTTTTTTGTTTCCAGTTACACCAAGTTATGTACCAAGACAATGTTCAGTTAATGGGATTATTCGCATACTTAATTGCATGCTTCACTGCTTTGAAAAATTAGAAGGAAAAAAGTATCTTTCAAGTATGGCATATTCCAAGACTCCCTACATAGTCCTGAAGCCCTGCCTCTGGTTTTGGGTTTTAGATAGGGTAAAGGCTGCTTTGCTTTTAGAGGAGACACTGGAAACCTGAAATACCAAATGAAGCTCTGATTAAGCTGGAAGGAAAATTACAACATGCAATTTCTTCCATTTTCTATTTGTGCTAATACCGCTGACATCAAACAGATATATGATCTTGGCTCAAAAAGAAAAAGGGAAGGCCATCTATTACCACAGCAGGTCTGTGCAATTGTCAAACAAAACTGAGGAAGTGGGGTGTGGGGCAGTGGAGGTGCTGAAGCACCTATCTCACTCCGCATTGATCCTGCAAGACAAGAAAATTCCCCCCTCATTTCTCTCCACTCATGATTAGAGTCATGACTGCCTCACCAGCTGTGCCTCTGGCTCATTTTAAATTCAAACTACGATGCATATCTCACTTTTAGACTTTTAATAGCAATGCCTTAAAATGCAGATTGCTGACTAAATTTAGTTACACGATTAAAAACAAATCTAACTCATCGCTAACCAGCAAACAGAATAGCTGCATTCAAGGTTCAATAAAGGACTTAACTTTTCATCCAAACACAAAGTCCTAACAAAAAAATAAAAAGGAAAAAAAAAGCACAACTTAGTGAAGCCTTTAAAAAAGCAGGATGCATAAAACATTAACCAGCTATGTGAAACTATCTTCAAATGCATGACAGTATACTATAGGGTTTCTGTTCTGTAATTCTGCAAATAAATTCAGCACTGTGCTACTACAGCAGTATGAGTCATACACTTCTACTGACACTCTATATTTATATCCCCATGCCCTTCTGCACTGCTATATGCTTTCTTCCATACAGGTCTCCCTAACCTGGAATCTCCTTTCTGCTGCAGTCCAGCATCTCTTCCTCTAACATCTCGAAGAAAATTGAACAAATATTTATTTTTAAAGACTTACTCAAGTATTTCTGGACACCACTTTGAAAAAACAACTCCTTTGAACTATTGTAACAAAAGGCATATGCTTTTACTCACTCACAATGATTTTATTGTGCCTTATTTTCTACTCTTTGTCTGTAAATGGACTGCTCAGGCATTTATCCCCTTACATGTCCAGGTCTTATTTCATTAAGCCTAGCATCACACCTCACTACAGAAAATGTTATTGAGATAAATTACAAAATACCTATGTTTTCTGTGTCACTTTTATAAGTAGCATTACCCATGGCCCCAACCTTGAGAACATTTATGAATCTGCCTGATGATCTGGAGAACGCAAGTGGTCGTACTGCTCTCAATACCCCATTGCCATCTGAGTCTATCTAAGAAAAAAAGGACATCTGTCTAAAAGAGATAACCAAATTGAAGGTAATTAAGTTCCAAGTGCTAATGTTTACCTTGTCGAAAGACTCAAGGGCATGGTATGGAGAGACAAGCACAGAAATATCACAAGAAACGCTCTGGAATGGCAGTCTGCTGAAGAACTGGGCTTTCTTCTGGTTGTCCACAGGATGCACTCTCAAAGACAAAAATATTCAGAGACCTTTTAAACAGAAATGTCACTAGATAACAAGCCTCAGATATGCACAATTCTGAAGTGTTAGAAAAGTCACTATCTACAAAGAAATCGGTAGCATCACAAAAACAGTGTTAGATGACCTATTCTAGAACCTCTTAAGTGGCTTTAACCTTCTCAGCAGCTCCAAGAAGTAGCTGAGTTCAACATCCCATGGAATTCAACCCTAAATGTGTGTTTTGTTCTTAACAAAAAGTACAGAAACACAGACCAGTATCACAAAACCAACAATGGCACCTTCAGAGCCTCCCAGGAGACCACTCAACTAGTTCAGTCACAGAACCCACCACAACTAAGACAGACTTGGTTGCTCACCTCAGATAATGAGCAACTGTAACTGCAGCATTCTCACCAACAGGAGGAACAATGCATTCTAAAAGAGGATAGGAGGCAAAATTCATGTCCTTTGGAATCAAGTGATGAATAATGAGCAATAAGGTAATGTATTCCCTCTGGAATATTATCCCCATTTTTCCCCACCCGCAAGAGAGACAGAGCTTAAGAGCATGGAACAAATCACAAGGTTCTACCTCAAGCTGTGTGTCGGCAAATTGCTTAACATCAAGGAGACTGAAGGGAGAGAGGGGGCAGAGGTGTAAATAACTCCAGAAGAGTGAAAGTGTCTAAATACCATTTATGCCCCCCTAAAAATCTCTATAACCTACATGAATTTGCTATCCAGCTAGCAGAGTTTACTTTGATTCCTGCCTTGTCCTTGCAGCTCAGACCTTCTGCTTGTTAGAATTCACATCCTAAGAGACTGGGAGTTATTTCCAGCATCTCAGAGCCACAAAACACAGAGCAGAAGAGGCAGAAATTTCAGTACTCAAGTTTAAAAGTTTAGCATTAGAAATGTTTCTGCCCATGGAGATACAAAGACTGCAATGCAAGACCCTCCCTGTAGAGCAATCAGCTGCACCTTGCAGAGGGGGAATGACACTAATGAGGTTTACCTTTGATGTCTGCCAAATGAAACAATAGCTGTCCACAACCACCTCTGTATAGCACTAGCACACCCACATTTAAGGACCATCCAGGTGCGTACATAAACAGAGTTGGACATGTTATGTGTGACCTGCTGTGCTGCCTGTTAAGAAGGTTGTAGGTTTGAAAGCAAAAAGGGAGAAATAAGATGACGACATTTCTCCTCAGGACCAAGACAGCAGCCACGATGAAAATAAAAAGAGCAAGAACAACAAGCTCTTATCTTTCCATGGCCTTCTTTTCTCTGACATTAAAATGGATGTTGATTGAAAGAAGCAGTACCATCACATTCATGCTCCACTTAATACAATGAGACTGGACAGCTTGTAAAGCCTTGTAAAGGCACCATGAGTCTTCTCCTGCCCTAAAGCAGGTGGCCAGGCAGGGTAGAGTCATTGCTTTGCTCTGAAGTGAAAAGCTTAAAAATCAGACACTTGGGAAACAATTTCACAGGTCAAGTTCACGTCTATACAGGATCAGCTCACTGGCAGGGACTTGAACCTGAAGTGCATGGGGCGACCCGATTTGATGACCGCTGCTCCAAAACAGTCCTAGCAGATTACAGAAAGCTTTTAAATAGCTACTCTAGATTTTTAAGTTGGACACATCAAGGGTTCATTACACATCTCAACTGTCACTTTCTGCCCACGTGTGCCCACGGTGCTTTGGTTTTGTTTGGGTTCCTGATCTCCAGATGTCAGCACGCAAGAGACGAGCACAAAAGGATTTAACACACTGCTTTGTACTGCATGATTTGTCAAGATGATTCTTCAAAACAGATCAGCTTCTGCTAATCCACATTGCCACTCTTATATTGACCCCATAGCCTGACCTTCTTTCCTGGCACTTTTGTTGTCCATTTTCTTTCAAACAAACTGCTTCAGCTTCAATCAGCTGCATCACTAGCACGCACAAGCCTGGAAGAAAGCATTTATGTGCAGGCAAATCCCTACAAAACAGCCAATGGCTGCCAAAAAAGTTCGGGAAAAAAATCAAGGCAAAAAAATAAGATGAGAGCTGCCAAAGTAACTTGCAGTTTGCTCAATATTTTGGGGTGCAAAAGTTAAGTAGAAAGGCATATTCCTAAAGGTGTTTCTGTATGAGTTTTCTGGAGCTTTGTAAAAGTAAGTTTTTTAAAAAATAAAGAAAAATAAGGTTTCCTATGTTCATTATAAAAATTATCTTAGCAAAGCTGACAAAAAGCACTGTCCTTGAATAGACTCGTCTCTACATTGTTTTGTACAATTTGTGTTCTAATAAAATGACACCGAGTCCAAGTGACAATGAATTACCTAAGATACCCCTCCCAGGGCCTCTATTCTGCATGAATCAGATGCTAAAACCTTCTTGTGATCAACCAGGTCTTAATCCATGAAAAAAGAAACTTATTACTACTATGATTACTTGATTTTTATTACATACTGTGTTCCTCACAGTATCGGACCAAAGAACAAGTCCTGAAAAAGGCAACTGGTAACAAAATGTTTTTTCTTCTTCCAGACTGTACCTTTGCTCTCTAAGATGATGTGGAATTTTTCATAGCTGATTTACAAGGCACTAACTGTAAGTTTGAGACTTAATATTTAAATCCGGGTTCTGAAATGTATGATTTATGCACTCAATTTTGAAAACAACAAGTTAAAGTCATTGCAAAGCAAAGTCTTCTTTCTCTTTGCCAGCATCAAATTATACTGTATTGTTTCTCGCATTAGAAAACATCCTGTCATTAACAATAAAGGAAAATAATTAATGGACAACAGCATAGGACACACAAGGCTACTGGTGGTCATGATCATGAGAAGGTCATGAGGGGTAGAAACACATTAACTAACTGCCATTAACTATGAACTAATTTACTCAGAGAAACTGAAGTGTAAGAAAGCGATACTGATTTACTAAAGCAATGCTACGATCATTGCATGGAACAAACCAAAACGTTTCTCCATATAGCATGTGAAATGAACCACTGTCTTGCAGAACATCAATAGAGTATTTTTGGTACCGCTTCGCATTTTACTTTTTCTGAAGTGTTTTCTGCATCTCTGCTGTGTACTGAGGCAATTGTTTCCCATGGAGTTGTACGTGGCACCCAATTCTGTTTTGACAACCTTCAGTTCCAAATACCTCCTCAGCTGCAAAGATTAAAGTGTAAGTTCATGAGTGAGAACATCTTTCCACGGCATTTCAGATCTCTGCCTAAATGCCACAAGAAGAGATGACTGGTGGCAGAAGTGCTGAACAAACATGCATGGAAATTACCATACAAAATGAAGCTTTGCAAAATGAAATAATTTTTAAAAGTTCACACTGAAGAGTGGAAGCCTGCACTTGGCACAGAAAAAGGTAGCCCTGAACCAAATGAGCTCTTAAATTCAGCAGAACATCCCAAGAACTTCAAGAGCAGCCAAAGGGTCATAGAAGTAATTCCCCCTCACCTGCAGGTTTCAATCTGAGCTGTTTGGAGTCCACACAGAAACTACAAACTTTCACTGACAGACTGTCTTTGCTGAATTTCAGGAGGTTCAGTTCATTTGAACTGAAGTTCAAATAGGAACTACAGGAAACAGATGCAGACGCATCGGAGTTGTTGCCATGACACAAACTGGACTTCAAATATCTCCTTCTCCTCTTATACAAAAGAGGTCTTCAAAAAAACACAAGTGTGCAACAAAGCTTGCAAAGTTCCCTTTAAATTTTTCCTTTGGGTAGGAAAAAGACACTTCATTGCGCTTAGACCCAGCCCTCGCTCACCAAGAGCTTGTTACACAGCTGCTGGAGGCCAGCTCTGAGTCATGCCTCTGAGCAGATACCTTGAGTGCCCACTGCCAGCCTCCTCCTTGTCCAGTGGACTCCCTCAGGTCTGTTGGTTTGGTCCTCTCTGGTCTTAGACTGCAAGCTTCTGGAGGTAGCAGGTTGACCTTGCTACACAGTGTTTGTGACCTCAGTCTGCACTTCCATGCATATCATTATGAAAGTGAACATCCAAAGCCTGTTGCCAAAACAAAAACTGGTTTGGAGATCAACACCAACATAACCCCAAGAAAACAAGACCAATACACATCCCTACTGTATAGTATGAATTAATTATAAGGTTTGTATTTCAGCAGTATTTATAAGCAAAGCAATATTTTTTCATGGGCTGTGTTAGAAAAAAAAAAGTCATTAATCTTTTATTTAAGCAAATCAAGCCACATAGCAGCACAGAAAAAAATAGAAATAAAACTGACTTTCTTAAGGAACACACCAAACATTAACACATATCAGTCGCTAACCGCACTTGCATACGTACTAGACTCGAGTGCTAGAACACAGACATCAGTCATGGTATTTTGAGAGCGCTCAAAAATCCACCTAAGTCAGCTGAATGCATACGAATTAACAAAAAAAAAAAACACACCAAGTACTAGAAAACACCTTATTCTTCATACTTCCATCAGTACAACTTCATGCTGTAGTAGCACAGAGTAATTCCTCACATTCGAAACAACCAAACGTGGGCAATGTAAATACACAAGCCTGACTGCCATTTTTCAGTACGGACTTGTATCAGATTATTTTATGGATCCTCACAACTGGAATACTTTAAACAACAGCAATAAAAAGCCACCAGTCTAGCTACCAAATAGAAGTGGATACACACACCTGGCAGATCTGCACTAGCAAAGAAGGGGAAAAAGCCTTTCTATGCAACCATCAATCCTGCACTCAATTCCTAACTGCTAATATATCTCCTGTACCCTAGTGCATCTTAGCTCAAATCCACTGTTTGAAAAGTAATTGAAAGTAACTATGAAAAGCACTAGGCAGATGGTTGGGGGTTCTTATATCCCTGCTTGGTTTTTGTTCTGCTTCTTAGGAAATAAGTCCCGAAAGGTACTGTCCTTCAGAAGCACTCCTTTCACCAAGCTCACAAAAAACACATTATCTATGTTCAAATAATAACATTCATTAGTGAGCATTAAGCCTGAATAATTAATTGCAGTGAACAGGAAGTGTCATTTAAAGGTTATGAAAACAAGTGCTGAACAGTCAGTCCTAAGATGCTACTAAGGTGAACTGAGACCTACAGATCAATGCACATACACGCGCAGATCACGCACACATTGGCAGCTTCTTCCTAAACTTGAGCTTATCAACATGAACATTATGAATGCTTAGCTTTAAATGAACTATTTGGAAATGCAATATGCATCTTTCTTGCACACATGCTCAAAGACTAAGAAAACTAAAAGAAAGCTGAATAAATATACTTGGTGTTTGGCAATGTTTTCTCATACAGATTAGCTCAGCTATTACATAATGACTGGTTTCAGCTTCCACATTTTTATTTTATGCAAAGTAGGTGCAAAGCAATTCTGCCTTACCAAGATGTTCAAGCTGCCTGGGACCACGTTATATCCACTTTGCATAACTGCAAGATTTCTGCAGTGCAAATTCTTAGCATTAGTCTGCTTCACATCAATGCTTTACTCTACTAAGGGCTTTGAATTGCCAAAATTTCTGTTAATCCTACCATGACAGGTCTATCACGTGATGCGATAACATTAAGCACTCAAAATAAAGATGTCCTTCTTTCACCCAGAAAGATCAGCAGCCAGGGCTAATAAGCCACCATCTATTTCTAGTTAAATGTGATGAGGGCTGACAAGATTCATTTGTTTGCATTGCATAATTCATCTATCAAATTTTTCCATACATTAATTGAGGTTTCTCTGGTCTATATTTACCAACATCCTGAGACTTAAAAAACCTTTTACTCTTTGAGCTGCATACATTACCTACTTCTAATTTACTTCTAATTTTCTTTTTTTTTTTTAAAAAAAAACACAAGTTCCTCTGAAGCCCATACTGAGTTCCAGCATTACAGACTCCAGCAACGATAATTCTCACCTCACTACCTGACATGCCACTTAGGATTAGATTCCTGGAGCAGCAGCAGGCTCAGGTCCTTTTATCTCACAGCAGCTCACTGAATGGAAATTGCTTTTTAATTCATTCTTGGTAACCAGTGGAAATCACCATACGAAACTTTCTTTTCACCTCCACATGAAGCTTCATCTCCAGTTTATAGCAGCTTAAGTATGAATTAATTTTAATGAAACAGAAGCAACAAGTATCAATCTAACTTAAGCTGAACTAAAAATCTGCTCACCAAGGCAAAGTTAGAATTTAAACAAGAGCCACACAGCTTCTTCCCCCATGCATTTCCCCAAGTGGGCTACAAAACAGGACTAGAGAAGATGCAGCCAAACCAGGACCATCCATCTAAGTGGCCTTAACACCAGGACGCTATTGAAACTAAGCTGCCCCAATGGATCTCCCATTTTGCCTCCCTAAAGAGCATTCACAACAAACATCTATCAATAGATCATTTTACATCATTCCAGATTTTCCCAACGCAGCCCAGGCTTACGTGGCAATGAAAAGCAGCAAGCAAGCCCCGTAACACAATCTAAGTCAACATGGTCTTCATTTTATCACTCAAAACACCAACGTGACTGCCTTCAGCTTCTCAGCTGGAAAGGGGTGCAGGAAGGAAGCCCTCAACCCAGTCGCCCTAGCCATGCTTGTTTCTAAGCTACAGAGCCTGAGAAGTGTCGCTGGGGGTGGCTGCTGGAACCCACGGCACAAGGGAGTCTCCAAACACAAGGGTGTTTTCAAGCAATTTGCATTACAATTTTAACAGTTACCTTGCATCAAGGGAAAAAGACTAAAAATCCCTAGAAATTGCTTAGAGCTGAGCTGCCACCCCAAACTACAACTCTACTTGCACATCAACTCTAGTGGTATAGGATACTGATAATATCCTTACTTACAGCTGTCCATGCACAAGCAGCAGAAGATACTATTTCCTAAGACAAAAGGAAGTCACCATTACTGAGAGTCCGGGTAAAACCCTTTCAGCAGACAAGAAACCCAGATATGGCCCCAAATATCATAACCAGGAAGATATTTCATTTTGTTTTCAAGTAGAAGTGGTAGGGAATACAGACATCCAAAGACATTGTCACACAAATCACTGCCTTCATGTGAGATCTGGTGAACCTGTCTTCAAAGGGCAAGAAGGTTCCCGTTTAGCTTTTGCATTCTTTCATGAGTTGCACTCAATCTACATTTCTACAGTTCACTGCTTCATACAGAGCATGTGTTCTCAGTGAGATCTCATTACAGCTTTCTTCCCCCATAATCTTCCTCATGCTTGCTAATGTATCTGACCTTGTTTATGATGTTTGCTAAATATATGGCTAGCCATAAACTGCAGCAATCCAACCACAGAAACCAAAGAAAACTAACAAAAAGAGGAAAAAAAAAAAAACCTTCTCTCACACACTAATGAGCTGAACAAAATCTATACCACATTTGTGTTCATTTTTCTGAAAGCTTTTTAAGATCAAAGTTCCTTCACGCTAGGGCAGACACTCACATTACTTAGGTCCACAACAATCACTACTTCCAACAACAAAAGAGAGGATACAGCAAGACAAAACAGTAGGAGAGAAATTCAATACAACATAGCCCTTCTTCCCACACAACTGCTATGTTAAAAAAAAAAAAAAGCTCTGGAGTGTTCTGTTGAACGATGACTAAGTCATTT